>RJWM01004911.1:0-96793 GCA_004363535.1 Dasyprocta punctata | reverse complement strand
CAGTTCAAAACTTGGAACTTCTCTATCCTAAGTGATTTTAAGTTAATGACATAAGAGGTTGAGAGGTAATTTTAAAAACAACATTAATGCCAAAATTAGCATTACAATCAACACCACACCTTTCTATACAGAGAAGCTTCTGGTATTTCTGCAGAAGGAATCAGAGACAGACAAAAGACAATGGAAGCTGACAATGGTGCCTAGCCACCAATTCAAATCCTGGACTCAAATAGCTACCTTTCTATCTATTTCTTATATTCTGGGTCTTAACAAAGACTCTACTCTTGATACCTCATCTTCATCTCCAGTCTTGGTATCTGATCTTCCTGGTCTGCCTACAGCAAGAATTTTGTCAAAGCAGCTTAACTAATGCTTCCCTTTTACTATTAATGTTTCTTTTACAAATTTTCCATCCACCAAGCCCACCATACTCCTTGGCTATATATCCCTATGTGGCTATGCTACCTTCAAAATTGAGCTCAGTTTTACACTGAAATCTCCTCTTCTACAATAGTTCCTGTATAAAAATGCTCTTTACTGCACTAACTACTATCACGTTCTGACTTCCTTTAATAATCTCTACTTAAAAATTCATAGGAGAAAACCATCATCTTGGTAAGTTCCTAATCCATCAAAGTCTGTTACATATGAAATATTTCTTAATGCAGAGTATCCCTAAAAGAAGTTGAACTTTGCGTATTAGTTGCCTGTAAGTTTCATAGCATTTGAGTCAATAATTTTGGATCTTTAAAAAAAACATAATCACAAGTGATTGAGATTCAAAAAGCAGCATGCTGTCCTAATTTTTTTCTCTGTGAAAAATGTCTGTGAAAGAGTCATATGGGGAATAGACTCAAAGCAACCAGGTGTGAGAAGCATTACATTTGCAAATAAAAGTTAATCATTGGGTTTGCTAACATAAAAGTTATCAAAGCTTTGGACACCTGCTTGTTAAATGGTAACCTTCATTGCTGAATCCCTTGAAAAATACCTTTTACAAGTGACTACTACTTTATGGCTTTGCTGTTATGCAGTAAATATATTAGTAAAACTTATATAAGCCATTAGGAACCATAAGATGTTATTGCTGAATGACTATGTTGTATATTTTACTTTGATTTCAGGATGATTGGCTCAGTAATCTATATTACATTTCTCTCATAAGATCGACATAAACTATTAAGAGCTACCTAAATTGAGGGATCATAACTTATGCATAGGAGTTTTATTTAAGATTATATTAGATTTCATGTACTATATTAGCCCACAAAGTCAATGGGAGACCCACTGATAATTTCTTTTTAGTATGTGCATTCTTAGTGATAAAAATTCTGCAATAAAAAATTTGGGGCAGAGGGATAAGCTGTAACACTTTTCAGACTTTGTTCAGGGACCTCAACTCTCAGACTTAATTGTGTGAGCTGATGTGAGTGTCATAAAACAGTAAATTGATTCAGCTCCACATCATGCTGAAGAAATTTTAAAATAGTAGATTACCATTCAAAGAAAAGTGCATGGGCTACTAAGAAATCATGTGAATATTTATTGCCCATAACTAATCCATACCAAGGAATCAAAGATTTCTTCAAAGCTTGTCTCACTGGAGATTATTAATGGATCTAAAGTATTTGTGCTGTTCCTTAAATCTCTGTTTACCCCAACATCACTGAACTGATTTTATCGTTTCATGAAGTGGCACAGAGAAGTGTCAAAAGCTGAGTCTTCTGTGGCTAGGATGATAGAAAACTTAAATCCAGATTTATGGGTTAGAGGGCTAGAATCTTTTGTTTAAAGCCCAGTTTAGAAGATAAAGTGTGGATACAAAGTATCTGAACATCACCAACAGCTACACAACAGTGAGGCCAAAGTTATGATTTAAGCAACTGTGAGACTAGAAAAGACTTAAAGCACTAATAATCACTTGCTTTCTGGTCTATTGTAAAATATTAAGTCCATTGGAAATCGAACAGAATTCAATCAGGATTTTATTGCTCTGAAAAAGCAGTGTAACATGTATGATATACATTATACGTGGTGTGATCCACCTTTTAATACTCATTTAATACTGGGTGATATCTATTATCTATTTTGCAGATGGAGAAAATGTATCTATTGAATAAGATCTGTATATTCTTTGTCTCAGGTACCAAAAACAAGATTACAAATTTGAATAAGCTTCATTAAACTTAAATCTATTTAGTTTAGCTCACAGAAGACAGTAGATATCTTTTTGGTCCACATTCCTTTTAAGTAAAAGCATAGGGCAGTGGGTAGATTAAAGGCTACATATTCATCCTATAGGGGACCCACATCCTTGCCCTTTTATGTACTACAAGTGTGACCTTTACTTACCTCCTTATAACCTAAAATTAGAAATAACCATGGATCTTCTTGGTCTAATTGGGTGAATAAATGCTTAGAGATAGAAAATAGTGTTATTAGAGAATCATACTCTTTCTAACTTTCTTGTTCTATCATTCTTGGCACGTTATTGTCATTCCAAGATGGATAACGAATATCCATATTTATGTCTGTATGACTGATTTTATTCACAGGAAGAACAGAGGAAGTCAAGCAGAAAAAAAATTCATTCCAGAATACTAAAGTATTGAACTCATAACTAAGAGCAGCTTCAGATGACTCATCCAGTTATAGAAAGATTCATCAATAAATATTTTAGCTTGTATGGGGAAGAAAGTCACATGGATATATATGACGTTCAGAATGAGTGTTGACTAAACTTTCACTGAAAGATGTTATGCATATATAGTAAAAATACCATGAATGTGAGTAAATAAAACCATTTTCCTCACACAACTCTCTATATAAGATAACTAAACTTAGTCATCAACACCTCATACAGAATCTATTTTAGTTTCCTGGTTGTTCCTAAAAATGTTACTTATAGATTTTATTGGTAAAATATATTTTATGTAGATTAAATGACCACCTAAATATCAATTTTCTCAACAATAAAAAATTCATACACTCCAGAGTACTATTGGTAATAGGTAGTAATAAAGGAACAAGGTCATTTATCTTAAAATCTAGTTTGACATGTAGAAGAAATTTTCCGATTTACTTCATTGGTTTTATAATCATGAAAGAATCAATATCTCTTTCATGTCCAATATTTGTCATTTTCTTCAACTGTTAATAAGATATAATTTTACTACTATGTATTGAGTATTTCTAATAATGTATGAACGTAGGATATCTATGTGTATTTAAATTAATGCTCATAACAACTCTATTGATACCTAAAATTGCATTCATCTTATAGATATAATTCCTCTAAGGTAACACACTCACAAAGCGATGGGTTTCAATTTAAATTCAAAGGACCTAACTTGTTCTGTTCTATGCAGCCGTATGACCTAGGCATTTCAATTTCAATTTCAATGCTTGCATAATTATTGTGAATTCTATTGGTGAGTTTCTACAACAATAACCAAATCATCTTCATACCCAACACATTACTGCAAGACTTTCAAGAAAGAAATTGTGTGATTGTCATATTTCATAGGATCTGGCCGAGCAATTAACACATATATTTTCTTGTTAAATATTTTATTCTAGATGAAAAGAGGTCAGGACTGGGAGGTCACAGCTTTGACTCCCTTTTTAGGGCTGGAGGCTCCTCCAGGCCTTCTGGACCCCGGACCACAGTATGATGGTGACTGGAGGAGGGAGGGAAGCTGAAAAATGTTTTCTCTCACTGATATTAGCCAGGTAAAGCCAAAAACAACTTAGATACCATGCATAAAAGTATAAATACTTACTCACTAAAGAACACACAGGAGAATAATATTTTAAACCTATGTCTCTTCATTTGTTTCCCTTTTTACTATGGATGAATTATCAGATTAAAATAATGTTTGGGTTATTTTAATTTAATGATGTTTAAAAGCAGATTTTGTGCACAGATATGTGAGAGTGTGTTGGCAAGAGGGACACACGAGAGTTATATGACTCGTTAGGCCATATGATGTGTTTGTAAATGTAAAATGGAAAGAATAAAAGTAAATTAATAGTCATTATGGGAGGAACTGGGAATTTAGCTCAGAAGCCAGTGCCTGCCTGCCTAGGGTGAGGTCCTGAGATCAATTCCCAGTAACCCCGCCAAAAAATAGTCAGGATATGGAGTCAGAATAGGCATTCATGGCACTGACACAATGGTTAAACTGGAGAAAAAGCAGAGCTGGGGATCCACGTAAGCGTGGCTGACCACTTAGTTCACAGCACAATTTCCCATCTCTTATTCTTTCTCATTAACTGAAATCCAATTTTCTGTGAGGCTCAGTTATACTCAGAAACATGGCATGTGGTCATAACAAAATTAAGTTTAAGCCAGTTAAAATAAGATCATGAAATACAGTGTATTGATGGTATATATGACTTACTAAAATATTGCAAAGAGAATTTTATATTGCTATGTATGATGAGGTTGTTAGTATTACTGATATCTGAGCCTAATAGTTTTGTGTGTGTGTGCTGGAAGGAAGGAATGTGCAACACAGGTGAAATTGTAGAAAAATTCTGTAAAACTGAATGTGAACACAGTACAGGGTATACTTGATCTCGTGATGGTTTCATTTCCAGAAAAAAAAAAATACCCTAACTTTGTCCCCTGAAATGTCTAGAAACAAAACTCATTGATAGTAGAAGGAATCGCAAGGGCACCCTTGATATCAAAATGTCATTATCCTGAGAAAAAACACAGCGAAGCAGAGATTCTAGAAGTATCCAATTCCAGGTTTGGAGCAGAATCGATGTCAGATATACCTCGAAAAATTTGTTGAATGAAAAGCATCAAGGAAACTATCAAACACTGAGTATGTTTCAAAAGATCCAGCAGTGAGTGGAAGAGCCTCCTCTTAGCCTAAGAACAAAGGGTTTATGCTTCCAGTTTAAAAGCTCAATAATGCAGATGTGGTGGGGTACACCTGCAGCCTCCACAGGCTGCACAGGGGCTGCTCTCAGAGGATCATTTAAACCCGGGAGTTTGAGACCACTCTGGGCAACAGCGTGAGATCCCATTTCAAAAAAGAAAACAGTAGTAATAATGAATAAAATAAAACTTGAACAGGTGCAGCACAGGGGTTTAGAGCAGCGTATGTTACTGTATTCACTGTGTGATACACAGTGATGGGTGCATGACAGTCTGCCTGTGTCCAGACTCCCGCTGGATGTGCTTACCAACCGTGCACATCACGGACTTTCAGTGGTAGTAATATGTTGTTGGTGGTAGCTAACTGTGGAAAAAATATACATGTATGTGGGCTGGGGGATGGACGAAAACTATGTATCTTCTTAATTTTGCGGTGAAGCTAACACAGCTCTAAATAAATTGTTCTACAATATAATAACTGCACTAGTGTTAACCAGTTTCAGTTTAAATCTAGGAGTGGTAACATTCTAAATAGCAGCCAAAATAAAAGTAAATGCAGCGAGCATTTTTATAAGATTCTAAGTCAGAGATTAGTAATTTGTGAGTATAATCTGTTCTACTTCCTGATTTTGTAAACACAGATTATTTTTTTAGGGCAGAGTGTACCAATCTTTACATTATTGTGTCTGGGTACATTCTGCTTACATCATCAGTTAAATTGTATTGTTGTGACAGGTTTGGGATTGTAAAGCCTAGATACTCACCGTGTTGCTCTTTGCAAGTGGCGGGGCTCAGGATGTGCTACCATGAATAGAGAGTCTTGGCACTTGAGACTTCCTCTCAACTTCCCCTAGCCTTGTCCTCTGAGGTAGGTCAGAAGACTGTCGTCAGAGATGCATTCATCCTATACCAGAGGAAAAGAGTGTCCTAATTTTTGAAGACTCAGGACGAAGAGCAGAATCTGAACCAACAGGCCGGGCACGTTCCCACATCACTTATGACCATTATGTTATGCCTCTTTTGTGTAGTCGCGCATCTCTGCAACTACTCACCGCTTCTTTTACAATGTGGAAAAGGCAGTTCCCTGATTCTTTGGATCTGCATTTGATTTTGAAGGCTCCTGTGTGAAAACTTCTATAAGCCAATTCCTGTCCGCAGTCTTGTTAACCCGTCTCACATAATGGGGTCTCAGGTATGCACACAAGAAGGGAAGAAAAGACATTTATTTTCCTCCTAACAAGTATTTCAAAGATAATTTTTCTAAGTAGTCATTTTTTAAATCTTTAATTTTTCTAAGTAGTCATTTTTTAAATCTTTGTTTTTGATAATTGAAATGGATTTTAATCGACACATTAAAAACAAGAATTGTACATATTTATGGGCACCATGGAATGTTTGGATACACACATACACTGTGTGATGTGTGAATCAGGCTAAACAGAGTGGTCTCCTTAAACATTTATCAGTACTTTGTGGTAGAAACTGTCAAAATTCTTTCTTTTATTTTTTTGAAATGTAGAACATGTTGTTTTCTGTGCTAACTCGACTTTACTCTAGTACATCAGAATATCTGCCTCTCCCTGAAACATGGAGTCCCCGAGACCAAGCGTTCCCCGTGTGTCTTCCAGCCTGGTCTCTCAGTCTTGGTAACCAACATTCCGCTCTCAACTTCTGCAAGATTAACTCTTTGAGATTCCATGGGTGAGGGAGAGCGTGTGGTAATGAACCATTATTATGAAAACTTGGCAATAGAGGGAATCATGCGCTTACTCTGCCTTTACTTTATGAACAATATGTCAAATTCTCCAATGATGTGGAGATATTTTCTTTGTAAATAGAATGTAGTTTATAAATGAAAAGCGAGTGAGGAATTAAGAATATCACTATTTTTCTACCTCTAAAGAAGTGGAGTAATCAAGGTCAAATAGTGTAGAAAAAGAGACCACCATGTATTCTATTACAACAAAGCATTCTACTAACTGCTTTGCTTCTAGAATTTTAGCATCTTATCTGGGAGGATTAAAAATGTCAGAGCAGAGATAAGCAGCAAAATACAGTCTCTATGGAACCTGGAAAAACAAGTTGGTGAAGAGAAAAAGGGAATCATGAGGGAGCTGACAGAAATATTAGAAACTCAGAACATCTGGTAAAATGGAGCACAACCCAGAAAGAAGAACAAAATAATCTGGAAAGGAAGCCTGGCTTCCCGGGAGAGAGCGCGGTCTCTGCCGACACGGGGAAGCCTGGAACGCAGCGGCAGCTCCAGGGAGGAGCAGAGGGCCGGACAAGCAACATCAGTCCCAGGAAAAGGCCACGGTGGTGGTAAAGTGCAACAACAGTGGGGGATTTTACTCCAAAAGGGTCTACTTCCTGCTTGGCAGACTGTTTTTTTTCCTGCATGGGAGAGAAATCCTGTCCACGGTCCATTATATTTGCCAGTGCTTAATCAGTTTTTGGGAAGGAGTTAATTGCTAAAGCTGAGCTACAAAACAAATACAGAATAATTATACTGGGGATTCCTGGCGGTATCCTACCACTGTGACTGGGCGGGAGATGGCCATGAAAAATAGTTACAGAGAAGGCATGGGCGAGGCATAGGTGTCCTGCAAGTTTAAGCTTAGGTGGGAGGTCACAGGTTGTCACACGCACATTTCAGAAGAGAGAGGGGTCTGCAGGTACTGCCATTCAGTGTGGCACGCTACTCAATCCCGACATCAAGCACAGAGCTCAGTGGTCTGTGAATGTCCCCAAACAAAAGAAACAAATTGGCCAATTGTGTCAATGTATAAAAGCCAATAATGTGCTGTAGACAAGAAACACGTTTATCCAAAAAGAAACTTACAGAACAAACACCAAAGGATATCAGACAGTAAGAAATGCAAAGGGATCCCAAAAGCAAGCAGGCAGTGCTATCGTACTTTCAGACAAAGTCACACACAAGGCAAAAAAGAGGCGAAGAACATCACTACACCTTTGTTCAGGGAAGAAATCAATATGAGAGGATAACAACTGTAAATATATGAACATTAAATACTGAATACTGGCATATCCAACTTCATAAAACAAATAGTAGTTGACATAAAAGATGAGATGAACATCAACACAACTATACCCAATAAGCTACTGCTACAAAGAGATCAACTAGAGAAAAAATGAAGAAAGAATTATCAGAGTTAAGCTACACCTTATAACAAATAGACCTAACTGATTCCTATAGACAGTTCTACCCAGCAACAGCAAACACATTCCTCTCAGCGGCACACAGAACTTTCTCCTCAATGGACCATATGATAGCTCTTATTACATGCTTAAGTAACTGTAACATCCATTAATAAACTTTGAAAAATATAGATAACATTATCTGAGCCTGATAAAACCCTTGCATTATCATATGAAATAAGAAAACTCCCTAGAAAGATGTCCCCTTCATCACTTCTGTTCAACGCAGTACTCAAAACATTAGTGAGAGAATTCAGGTGACAGAAAAAGATGAAAGAGATGCTTGTAGGAAAGGAAGACATCAAATTATCACTGCGTGTAGATCACATGTTCCGTTACACAGAAGACCCAAAAAGTTCCACTGAAAGAATTTCTTTACAAGAATTAATAGTCAATTTAGCAATATAACAATACACAAAAATCAATAGCCTTAATGTACACCTATGATAAACTCATTGAGAAAGAGATCAGGAAAACAGTACCATTCCCAATAGCATCAAAATAAAATCTACAACAAAAAAATACAGCATGCTGAAAAAGGAGACAGGAGTGGTCATCAGAAAATGGAAGACATCCCATTCCTCGAGAGATGGAACCAATACAGTCAAAATGACCACGCTACCAAAACAGATACGTAGATTTAATGCAGTTCCAAAACAAACAAACAAAAACCCCCCATAGCATTCCTCTCAGAAATAAAGAAAGCAATCCTAAAATTCACATGGAACCAGAAGAGACTCGGAATGTCAGAAGCAATCCTGGGCAACAACAGGAAAACAAGGGACAACACAATCCCAGGCTTCAAATTGTACTAAAAGCTACAGTGATAAAATGAATGAATGAATAAATAAATAAATAAATAAAAACAAACAAGCACAGTACTCCCTCACAAACAGATGCAAGGATTATGGAACCGAGTGGCCTATTGAACAAATGGTGGTGTGAGAGCTGGCTATTCCCGGGCCCGACACTGAATGTAGACACGTGTCTCTTACCGTGAACAAAATGAAAACAAAACTGGATTGAAGATCTAACAGAAACACTTCAACTACAGCAAAATAAAACAGGTGAAACTCTTGAAGACATAGAAGGCAAGGACTTTCTAAATATAACCCAAATTTCCATTAAAAAATAAAAAGTCAACAATTATAATTCTGTTAAATTTTAAAACTTCGGTACAACAATGAAAATGACCATTCTATAGAATGGAAAAGACTTTCCCAACTACCCCTTGGGCAGAGGAGCAATAATTGTGATATACAAAGAACTCAAAAATCATAGATTTCCCCAAAAGAAAAGACCCAATCAAAAATGACCAACTGAAATGTATGGATACTTCCCAGAAGAAATTTGAATAGCTACTAAATACAACAAAAAATGTTCAGCATCTTTGGCCATTACAGAAATACAAATGAAAGCAACACTGAAGTTTCACTTTACTCTAGAAAGAATGGATATCATCAAAAAATCTAATCATGACAGAGACAGACCACGAGGAAAAAGGAACCCTTCTACACTGGTGGTGGGAATGTGAACTAGTAATACCACTACAGAAATTAGTTTGATTTTTCCTCAAAAATCTAAATATAGAAATTCCATTTGACTCGGTTGTTCTCCTTATAAATTACTTCCTGATAGTGTTATAGCCACATTACAATAATACAGGTTTACCATATTTACAGCAGCACAACTCACAATAGCTAATAATAGCAAAGATTTTTAAAAAGATCTTAGTGTGGAGAAAAACAAAAAAATAATGTCACCTTTTATGCCTCCTTCAAAAATTACATTTATTTGAACAAAATTCTAAGTATCAATTTATCAGAAATCCAGTGACAGAAAGAACCTGTTGAACCATACCAAATACATACATTAAACAGCATCAATGTCATGAGAAACTATGTAAGGTAAAATAAGCTAGTTTTTAAAAAAATAAGATGTAGAAGAATAACAATGAAATGCTAAGGTATTAGCCCTTAAATTATATGTACAGACATGAAACTATGGTAATTCACAAAAGAATTTTTGTGTTTCAGAGTTACATTCTCCAATATGTGGGAATAAAATATGATGTCTATAACTTGTTTCAAAATGATTCAGAGAAATGAAAAAGAGAAGAGTTTAGATGGAACAATATCCATATTTGTTGATAAGAGTTGACAACATATTTAGTTTTTTGAGGTGTGCTGTAAGTAAAATGTTCTAAAAGAAGAAGATGGTATGAAGAAACTGAATCAAGCCAGGAAACCTACAGAAAAAGGCTTACTGAATTCATGGTTAGCTTTCTATTCTTATATGCTCAATTTACAGGAACATAAAACTTTGCTTTGGACAGGGTTCAGTGAATAACAAAGGGAAAAACAGCCAGCATGCCTGAGAGAGTGAGGAATGTGATTTGCAAAAGTAGCACAGCCAAGTTATATTCAATATCTCTTCCAAATAGTTGTACTTGTACCATATCCATCTGGGTTAGTTTTTAATGCCCAATGTTCTTCACAAGAGAATAAGAATTTCTATTCTAAAAAAAAATGTCTGATCAGTGAGGATAAATCAGCTTAGAGTGGACGACTTACGAGAAACTTATGGAAATAAGGGCCTGGATCAGGTAAAAACTACATCAAACAGACACTAACACAGGAACAAAATGACCTTGCCTTAAGTAGCATTTCTTCTCATGAAATTCAAAGGTATACAGTTTCAGGATGGGAGGGCTCCCTGGCCGTTACTATGGATGTCCCAAATCCCATTTTCCTTTGGATCCAACTGGCAAGTCCACATGCTGATCAGCGGAAAGGAGAAATATTTACTGGTGGAAAATGTTCATACCTTATCAGTCCAGTATCATAACATTTCCTGGAGATTCTGGGCAATGGTTTGTGTCAGCATCATTTCATTTACTCTGACCTGCAGAGTTCCTGAAACAGATGTGGTTTAGCACAAACGCCCACTCCCAGAATGTGGAGGTTCACTTATTGGCCAAGAAAAGTGCTGTCGAACAGAAAAGTGGATTCTCAGTCACAGAACCCAAGTTAAATTCTGATATGAGATATGCCCTTCTCATCTGACCTCTCTCCGCAGATGGTCTAAGGTAAACAGGGGGCAAAGAACTTCCTGCCTGAATACCTTTCCGATGTCCATATTGATTGAAGATATCAGAGACAGAGACAGTGTCATTGCAATGTGAAGATACAGATGCTTTGAAATACTTTAGTGACATCAGGATGTGGGTAATTCAATCTTAAATCTAAAGGGTATAACTATGAATTAGTAGTTACATAATCTATTAGATGAGTTTGACCTCATCATGGTTCCTTTTTTCAGGAAAACTCATGTGAGACTTGGAAATGTACAAAGCAGATTACCAAGGGCTCTTTCAGTGGGCAGCTAGGCAGGGTCTGCTGGATGCATCCATGTAGACCTGGTCCTCCAGGTCTGCACAATTTGAATCTTCACTCAGTTAGACTATTTCACAATTGTATAGATTTGTCATTTAACTACAGGAAACCTGATAAGAATGCAAATGTTTCCTGCCCATAGCATTGTAGATGATTCTTATCTTTGTTAATGAAAACTAAATTTGTCTCATTGAGAATAAATAATTCTCTAAATTGCCATTTAAACTGGTTTTGACATCTGACTCCTCCATTAATTAATGAGTTAAACCTTTTGACAGGTGGCTGTTTTATATTTAAATGATGGCTAAGATTTTGCCTTTTTGAAAATTAGTTTTGAAAAGTTTTGGAGATCACTCTGGTATGCACAAAAGGATTCACTTGATCGACCCGTGTTAGATCTACTACTGAAGAATGGTAAACCAATGGAGGGCTGGAGTCCTGTATCAGTCAGAGTTCACTAGAACCATAAATATAACAGGGTAGACTTGCAAAGGAGGACCACAGAGTCAAGCGTAAAAGACTTTAAAAGGCATCAACAAGGTAGACTCAGAGCTTCCTGTCAAAAGTTGAAAGCCCGGAGCCCACTGCAGTGTTCCACAGGAAGCTGATGAGTTTGAGCCGGAAGTCTGGAGATGAATGTCGAATGGCAGTAGCAAAGACTGGAGCTCCTCCAAAGAAATAGAGGTGAGATTTTCTTCTTTCCCTTTATATTTCACCCATGTTACGAACTTTTTGGTTGTTATAAACCACACCCTGGTTGAGTCTTCTCTCTTCACTAAGTCAGTCACTCAGAGACAACCAGTACTGAGCTAAACTAGTCAGCTAGGCATATTTTATTCAAGTTCACACAATTAATTATTGCGAGTCTCATCTTGGTTCCCAGACAGAATCCTAACCATCAGTCTTTAATTTAATTAGTTGTGTGATTCTCTAATATTTCCTCCCTTCTTGCTGACTTTACAAATTAGTCACAAAATATCTTTCAATTTATTATCTTTCCTTCTTGAAAAACTTCAGTATTTGCAATGAAGATATTTCTGTTCCCCAGCACGCCAGGAAGAACATGAAAGAGTACTGACATTTAAGTTTGATTAAATTTACATAACATTTTTCAGAAACTAGAAAAAACTGCAAAGGACACATTTTTAACACTTTTGTATATCACAATGTCAAAAAAGAATTATCATATATATCATTAATTTATTTCTCTATTTTATTAATAAAGCACATCATTTCTTTTAGAAATGGAGCAGCTATTTCTTGTACCAAATATGAGAAAATGCTAAGGACAGGCTTTTGCAGTTTACTTGCAGTCAATTCACTCATTCATTCACTCATTCTTGGTGCTGGAGATTGAACTCAAGGTCTCGCGCATATTAAGTACATACTCTACCACTGAGCGGCACTCCCAATACCAGAGTTTATTTTGACGTGTGTGGTCCAGCTCAGTTATTGTTGTGGAAGTAGGGATGAAGAAAATGTAAGAGGCCTGATTTTTGTATTGTCGTTATACAAATGCTATGAACTAGTGATTTTGAAATAAAAAGGTTTTCCAAAAAATACTGTGCTGAAATGTATAACATCAGTCAACTTCTGGATACCTCATTTATACTTAAACATTTTAAATCATGTTATCATAAATAATCCATAGGTCTTTTCTAAAACATGAAGGACTTCTGAAACAGCATTTCATAGTTGGAAAAGATTTTAAAAATGAATTCTTGATAGTCAGATGTCTTAATTTGTCAATCATTACTTTTAATACATTAATTAAAATTACATAAAACTCAGGTAATTTCTGTTATTGTCTGATTTTTTCTTCCTAGAGAAAAAAAATAACCATCAGAGAAGAATTTATAAAAGTCTCAAGAATAATTCCTATAAAACTTATATTCCTGATGTGTTTGATAGTTACCTTTAGGCGACCTTTGAAAATGTTAGATTCTGCTTGTGGAAAATATTTTTCATTTCAAAATTTTTCATATTTCTCAGAAATGCTGGTACTTTCTATTTTTGTTAATAATTTAACTTATTCCCAAATTTCATTAATGCCATAAGTTAGGAGTCAAATATCCTCCGTATTCAAAAGATGAAACTATGAAGAAGACGCGAGTGAGACATGAGTTATAAAACAAAACTTTCCTTCAGAAAGCAGCATCCTAAACTTCACAGTACGCTGCATTCCTCAGGGGTTGGAACCACTCCTGACCATGCGTTCTGGGGAGGAAAGGTATTGAGGAAGAGTAGGAAGTGACAGGAAGTGGTACTTTGAGAGATTTGAACTGGAGATAAGTACTGAATAATTTGGCCTCTGATATTCCTCACGTATATGGGTATGTATAATCTCCATCCTCCATGAATACAGAGAGAATAGCATCATTTATTTCTAGATTTTCCATGGTAGCCACAATAAGTTATAGGAACTTCTTTTAAAATGGAAAAGCATTGGAATTAAGTGTCTCATACAAACTTGAAAGTTCATCATAGTAAAAAAAAAAATAATAAAGTTTCAGAATAAGTGACTCCAGAATGAATATCTAGACTGGAAGACAAGAGATGTGCTGGGTAAATTACATCTGAAGATTCACTGGAACCTCCATTGTCTAATACTGAAGCAAGCAAGTTGAGTTTATATATATAAAATCTAAATAAATCAACAAATTCTCAAATGTCTGAAAATGGTCCTCTTCATAGTCATAACTTCAAAGAGCATGCAGACTACATAAAGTTTTGGGAGACTTCAGAGTTTTTTTTTTTTAAATATAAATGTGAACAAATACAACATAATTTTGCTAATATAGAGAATAATAAGAATTATCAAAGTCAAATATACAACCCTGCTGCCAGTAAATGATGAAAAATCCTATTTGTTAGGCTTTTTCTTCCTGGAGCCATTTCCTCAACTCTAGAATCAGTAAGGCAGCAAGAAAACAAACCAATAGCAGAGAAGCAAATCTCCAGTTCTCATGACTCAAGACAACTCCTCACCTATGTTGACAAAAACAAGAAATGAAAACCCCGTACTCAACACCCTGGTTCTCCTAAATGTAAATTTATGATTACTAATCTCCAAGGATCCTCCAGAGCTACCATTAATTTTATCTTCTTTGCTGAGTCTTTTGACTCTTTCTTCTACATGTTTTGATCTTAATTTGACCTTAACTAGGTCATTTTCATCACTACAAGCATGTAGTATCTCCATCTTAAACATCTTCCCATTACCTTAGACATCTTTAGGCATTGCTTAATTTCATAACTCACTTTGAAGCACAATATTTGGAAGAACTGTCAATATTTGCTATCTTCATTTCATCTTCTACTCTCTGGACAATTGTTGTAAGATCTTCATCATGTACAAGCAATTGAAATGTTCTTCCATGTGCAATATCCTGCCAAGTGTTTTGGAAAGTCTAGAATCAATTTCCATTTTTGTCTCCAAACACTAAATAAGTATCCACTGATGTTTCCCTTACCCGTTATTTTGTCACCACATGCAATCATCATGTTTCGCTTTTCTACTGTCTATACTAAGTAGATATTTTTTTTTTATTTTTCAAGGGGGATTTAACATAGCCACTTACAGGTACCTTTTGAAGCATTTTCTTCATATAATCTTGTTGTATCACTCTTCCTTAATTCTCTTATGCCATTATTGGCTTCATCATTCTATTTTACTTTGCTAGATCTGATCTGTTTTCCTCATATTTCATGTATCAGAAGACCCAGTGCTTAGTCTTGGATTTCTTCTCCAACTAACCTCATTCCTTGCACAATCTTTTATGCCCCAAGGATTGCAGTCTATTTCTGAGGGCTCAAATTAAATCCACAGCCTAGACTTCTCCCTAAATCTCCAGACATCAACTTCTACAATTCATTTGGCTCTGTAACCAGTACTCCGAACTTCAAACATTGAAAAGCTAATTTCTTGGCTTTCAGTCCCTGCTCCTTCACAAAACGACTGCTTGCCTTGTCTTCCCAATCTCAGTAAAGAGCAACTTAATTCTTACATTTGCTTAGAACAAAAGATATCCTTGTTTTTTCTCATATGGCTCACCTCTTCAATTACTATAATAAGAATAGATCATGAAAGTAGATGCCCAGTGTTTTAGAGCTTTTCATGGTCTCCTCCATTGACTCTAAAGTTCTTCCTCCAGGAAAGACACCTCCTTCAGAGCA
This sequence comes from Dasyprocta punctata, assembly GCA_004363535.1. Taxonomy (NCBI): domain Eukaryota; kingdom Metazoa; phylum Chordata; class Mammalia; order Rodentia; family Dasyproctidae; genus Dasyprocta; species Dasyprocta punctata. The sequence goes on along the minus strand of RJWM01004911.1, from coordinate 81,112 downwards.
CTTCTCAAGGCACCTTCTTCAGACATCCTCTCAAACATCTCAATACCAGGCTTCTTTCAGGTACAACCTGAAGATAGCTGTGCCTCCCCTGTCATTGCCTGCTGGCCTTGATCACCTAGCATTGCTGCTTGCTCCCTCAATCACTCCCTCACCCTTTCTCTTTCTTCCTTCTTTGCCTGGAAAATGCTGTACTAGTCAGCTTTCTGTTCATGGGACAAAATGCCTGCAAATGAAAGAAGACACTTATATTGGCTTGTGGTTTCAGAGGCGTTAGTACACAGCCAGCTGTGTTGGAGGCAGAACATCATACTGGAAGAGTGTGGTGGAGGAAAGATGTTCAGTTCATTGCAACCTAGAAGCAGAGACAGAGGGAGAACCAGAAAGGAAGGCACAAGGACTAGACAAAGCATGTATCTTATTTACTTTCTTGTCACAAAATCCGAAACCCACAGGTTAAAAGATGAAAGATTTACTTGGTTAACTGTGTGTAGAGGTTTCAGTGCATATTCAACTGGCTCCAAGACAAGGCGGCATGGTAGAGGGGAAAGAGCTCATGGCGTGGCATGTGAGAGGCAGAGAGTCTTCTCCTTTCCCTCTCTACTCTGTCAAGCTGTATGCCTATTGGTTTGTGCTGATAGAGTCAGGTTAGGTCTTCCCTCTGTAGTAAATTTATCAACCACTTGTAGAACTACGTTAAACCAACCAGTGGAGTAGTCCAGTATCAAATACTCATGATCTAGTATCACTCATCCGTGATCCAATCACTCCCAAAGGACCCAGGTATGAGTGCATAAGGCTTTGGGAAGACCTTTGGGTATAACCCATTACAGCCTCCAAAGTTACACCTCTGTGACCACGCAGGTACACCCAACAGAGTGCTCTGCTTCACAATGTCCACGCCACGCATCAGAGATAAAATAGTTACTTCAACTCATTTTAAAAAGGTCCAACGTTATTTTATCCCATACATATAACTGTTCATATCACTGAGAGGCAATAGAGCAAATAAATGGAAAGACAATCAAGGTTAACTGCCACGAATACAGAATAAAATGAGAAGACTCAAGTAGACACCTGGATTTAAACTTCAGGAATACACAGAAACCATGGAAGGTCTTTCTTTTGCTTATGAGTTGGATGTGGGCTTTCAAAGTATCTTGTATAAAGCATCTTGTAAAAAGTTCAGTGTAGGTCCCATTAACATAGAAGAAGTGACTCTAAAATACATTTGAGTTTTGTCCAGGTTTCCTTTGAAGCAGTGGTTTGTACTCTGCCTTTTCTTCCCCCCTCAGTTTGAAAGCCCCACATTCCAGGCCTCAGCCCACTTTCCACTGCTTCCAGTTGCTTTCCCATTGTATCTTTCCTTATGAACATATTTTTCCCTCTGCATTGACAGTACCAAGCACAGGGCAGGCAGATTGAAATGAATTGCACTTTCTGAGAGTCAGTCTTTGATAATGTTTCAAGCAGATGAGGTTATAGAAAATGTCTGAGGTTGTAAAACCTACATGAAATATCCTTCCCAGAGACTGTAAACTAGCTATTAACCTTGGCTAGATATCTTGTTTCTAAGCTCTTGTTACATGGGCAAGAAATCATGCATGGTTTTAAAAAATCACTATCATTAAAAGGAACTGCTGACATTCTGATAGTAACACACATGGGGAGAGCAATCACCCCATTATCTGTATGATAAGTTGACTGTGAATCAAAGATATAACCACCAGATTTCTAGTTGTGATTGATATGTTTAATATTCTTTTAACACTCCTACAAATAGGAAGTTCTTCTATTTGTTGTTATGATCTTTCTGGATTTTTTAATGTATTTCTGTTTCTTTGCTTTGTAGAAATATAGACAGAAGTAAAGTTCTCGCAGATGATTCTATGCGACAAGCCTCTTTCCTTTATGGTGTACCAGAAGTGTAAGACCATATTTCAACAGTTGCCTTATGAAAGCACTTACCCGGTGCAGATTTTAGTTTTGCTTCCTTGTGGTTTTTATCTAGATGTCTCCCAAAGCTTCGTGTGATCATAGATGGGGCTTTTTCAGAGGTGACTGGATCTAAAGTGGCTGATGCTGCAATTCAGGGTGTGTGATTATGAAGCTAGTCTACTGATTAGTTGGACATAGTTATGAGTGTGTACAATGGGAAGGCCTACTTTGGATGTGAGTACTACCCATTCTAATCATGAATAGAATATAAGGATAGAAAGCTGCTGGGCCTATTGCTGCTTGCTTCTTCACCACTTTACTGCTTTGCTGCTTTCTGCCACCATGGAATGTTTCTCCCCTGCTGCACCATTCTGCTTTGGAGCTAGCCAGCTATGACCTGAAACTTGTACAAACCATGAGGTAAATAAACCTTTCCTCCTTTAACTTTGAGTGTTGAGTATTTTGTCTTCACAAGAAGAGTAATTAAGACAGACTGTAAGCAAATAGTGCCTTGATAAATCAATCAAAATAGAGTGAAAAATATATTTTTTAGCTTCAAAGTATCTTTAATTTTCTTCTTTAAGACGAACTTTTCTAAAAGATGGCACAATTATATTCACAAAAGAGCAGACTGTGGTCATAAGTTTTCTTTCTGCCAAAGAAATGAATCATTATGAGATTTTCATCTTCTCCATTTTCCATATTACTGCAAAAGAAAGATACGACTTCCTGACAAAGAAATAATTTTAGAGAAAAAAAGCTTTCAAATGTGCTAAAATAATTACTTCTGTATTCTATGTTGGGTAGTTAAATCACCTGAATAATATATCAGAGTTGAGCCCCAATCAAATCGTAAAAATTCCAAACCCTTACAAAAAATGAATGCATATAGAGTAGTTAGCTGTTACTGCTTTCTATAGATTATCAATTCTTTTATAAGCACATGTGTTGAATAACATTTCATCTTTAAAAGTTTGTGACAAGGAGAGCAAGGGAGTTTTGCCACAAAATTTATTTCCTTGATTTGCAGAAAGGGAACTTCAAATTAAATAAATTTTGTAATATAATGTCATCAGGTCCTTTAGCTGAAATCTGTCTGGTGCGAAGCCAAAAAACAAGACACCGGTTAGAAGAGGCAGTGTTTAAGTGGTAAGGTGATGAGAACCTGGTTCAACTGGTCATGACGTATGATGGGGAGAGCCAGAGAAAGGTGCCACAGAGCACTATTTGGAGTAGGTTTGTTAGGAAGTCACTGTGAGAGAATAAAGTAACTAAAAGGTCTTTTGTTACTCAGCTACATTAAAGGATTGACTGTTTTCCAAATTTTACTGAGGTTCTACTTTCTTTAGTATGTTGTTCTGCAGAATTTATCAAAACATCCCTAGTCATTATTAAAAGACTTTTTAATTGTTTAGTAGTACATGTTTGCAAAGCAGAATGATTAGATTCCTCACGAGGAGTTGGTGCCTGGACACAACACGTCTCAGCTGTCTTCTCATCCCTTTTCTCCTTACCTTCCCCCTTTGCCTCATCTTTTGATTTTCTTTACTTTTGCAAAAGATGTATCTCCCTGTTATTATCTCTCTTCTGCTCTGCTCATCGTATTTTGGGTTTATCATAAGAGAGAAACCATGCAATATTTAATCTTGTGAGTCTGATCTATTTCAGTTAACATTATGATCTCAAGGTGCATTTTTCTAAAAATGAGTGTAATTTATCCTTCTTTATGGCAAATATAACTCTATTGTAAATAAATATCAGACTTTCTTAGATGACTTTGAAAGTATGCTTTCTTGCTTTCTCAAACATGCTGCTGCTGTCTTGGTCAGTTAGTCACTGGCCTTAAAGTATTTCTCAGAGAAATGCGGAAATGCACTTGGCATCCCTGTGTCGCAGGGGCTAGAAAGTGGTCATGCTGGAAATGCGAAATGAATGCATTTCAACTGAAATTTTAGTTCTGTAAGAATGTTAAACAGTAGTGCATGCTGGTGAGATTTGAGAATCACAAAATATATTTTAGTTTTCTTATAAGCATTTTATATTGCTCATAGATACCCCACATACAAGTTTATGAGATATTAGTTTTTACTATTTCAGAATATACTGTTTTTATTCATAAAATTTTAAAAATAATAATAACGAACTCTTTGTTACTAGTATGTAGTATTTAAAGTAAATATAAGATATACCCATAGAGTTTTTACAATTAATAAGTCCCATGGGAGAGTGTCTGTCCAGGAGCATTAGTAACTCATCTTCGGCAGCAGGGTCTTCCATGTTAACCACGTGGCTCAACGGGAATCAATTAGGATTCTGATGCCAACTTTATAAGCTAAGCAAAATACTCAACCAAGTGACTTGTCTGTTTCCTGCTTCTCGTTCCCGTCCTCAGGTGTGCATTTGTCCAGGCCTGATCAAAAGGAAAAAAAGTACGAATTTACTCATCATTTTCTCATTTTCTACTTAGATTCATGCAGAAATAGCACAGCATTAGAACTCCAGACCCCTGACTGTCTTCTTGCTCCCTAGCCCCATTTAGTCATTGGCTATGACATTTCAGTAACTTGCTTTTATTCTGTCACATTCATTTTCTTTATAGGAAAAATGAATGATCTGAAATTGTAAGTCACTGGAACCCATGCGAAGTTCCTGAAACTTTGAAGAAAGAGTATAATAAACCATCTCTGCAAACAGTGAGGAAGAGTTATAGTAAATGATTCAAGTCCTGACACATGTCTAAATCCAGGCTTTGCTGAAGTGACAGTTTGGAGAGGAATTGTAAGCCTCCAGATGCAGCTGCCTAATGTAATTTGAGTAAAATGACCAAGTCACTGATTCAGTGCCATTACTAAATGGGTCTGTCCTTCACCTCAAGTGTAGCACTCCATTAAATAGCACACCTATGGATCACACACTTAAAGACATGTTTGTAGGAAGAATCTTGGTAAGATTTAGTTACAAAACATGCTTTTAACTATATAGCACAATACTTACAACATACCATAAGTTTCCACCAGGCTACAATATTGTTGGCACATATGGGCAAAAAGGACATTGCTATCAATGCCTTGCCATGCTTTTCATCTATTGGGTACATTTTCCACTCCGCATTTGCTCTAAAAAGCCTTTCAAGTGTCAACCCTGATTCCACCTGACATAGGAGAGGAAAGGTCGCTGAAAGTTGTTTTTCCCCCTTCACCATCTCCACCAGCTCTATTCACCCAGCCTTCTGCTTTACTGGGTGCTAGGGTACTAGCTCTCTCCTGGCCCCAGTGTTTTACGTCCTTTCTGCCCTGCAGAGCTCCACACTGGTCTGCCGTAGTGTAGCAAGCAGTTTGTTTCTGAAGGAATTTTTTCCATAATGAGTCGCATCTTTCCTTGTTGATTTCCTAATTCATAAACTCAAATCATATCTTTCATAAGTTCTGAGGTCTTCACTGTGATCTCAGATTTTATGCCTATCTTATTCTCACAAATTCGTATTTTTTCCTTCTATCCCAGTTCAAATTTTCATTGATTTCTTCTCAGCTCTCCAATACAGCTTTTGTGTGTGGGTGTAGGGGGGACATTTCCTCATCTTCCCATACCCGCATTATGCTGACATGATATAACATCGTTAAGTACGTACTGAATAAAATTCTGTAAGAAAAGCGTTTTGTCTTATTGTTACTTTCATATACATGCATTATACCCATATGCATATATATTTGCATTTTGAACATAAATAGCAATATACGTGATTACATGCTTTATTTATTAATGTAACTAAAACATAATGTGTGCTAGAGGTGTGTGGGGCATTTCTTTTTCTCTCTGCCAGGGCACTGTGGCTCACGTTTTGACATTCCTATTGAAAGTTTTATTTAAACATCTGAAATGAAATTATTTCAAGAACAGGGAAAGAATTGCTAAGATTTCTTTACTTTTAATAATCCACCTTATTTCTACATAATCTTTAAAATTCATTTTCTCTCAAAACATCTTTGCTGTTTTGTTCATTAATTAAAAACCATCAAAACTGTATAACGTATCTTTTTATATGTTTTACACTGAGATTGAATTTTAGTACTAAGAAACAAGCATATCTGTAAGTAAAATTTATAAACTGTAACGAAGTATTTGTTTTTAAATATATTCTAAAGTATCAGTATATTTAGCAGCTGCTACAGTCAATAAAGCAGGGGCAATAAATACCATAATATGCAACAATAAGATGCCTCTGTCTGTTCAAAATTATCATTTTTCTGAGATTCTGTTTTTAAACATAGTAGGTGACAGGAAAACAGCTGTCAGCCTATTTATTCAAATAAAAATAAATACAAAAGTTTTTCTGCTGTAAAAAGATACTAAAAATAGCTATTGTGATATGTAACTGTCATAATATATGGTGAAATATTTACTGATTATAGTTTCAAAATTTTATAAACTGACTGTGATAAAACATAGTATGTTGGTATTTACTTTTATTCACTATTTATATAGCCTCCTTATGGGATCTAGCTGTTACATTTTAGTTGAAAATATGTAATAGTTATTTCAGGGATACAATTTTCTGCAGATATTCTTAAGAATTAAAAAAACCATCAAGACCAATTTAAACATGATATTCTCTTTATTGTTTTATTTTATCACATTATTTATTTATTTTTCACTCTACATTCCTCCAAAGCATACATAACTTCAGCTTTGTCAGCAGACAATTCCAGGCTCTACCACTTGGTTTGCTGCTTAGGATTCATGTAACCCAGGACAAGCCCCCGATTCTAAAGAAAATGATTTATTACAGTCTCTGTGCAGCCAAACCTCTCATGAATGTCAATCTGTATTTGTAACTGCTCTCCAGTGCTAGCATCATGACCTCAGCTCCACCTTAGATCACCAGGGTTTAGACTGTCATAAGGAGCACACAACTTAAATTTCTCACACTTGCGGTTCACAATAGGTTTGCACTCCTAGGAGAATATAATGGCACAACTGATCTCACAGGAAATGGAGATCAGGCAGTTATGGGAACCAAGGAGAGTGTTGCAAACAGAGATGAAATTTTGTTTGTTTGCCTGCTGTTCACCATCTTCTTTAGGGTTTGCTTGATAACAAACTAGAAACTAGTACCAGACTCAGAGGTGGGGACCTAGAGTTATATTATGGTACTTCTCATTGTCTTTTACTAGGTTCTTCTTTTCTAACAATAGAAAGTTGATTCTACACACACACACACACACACACACACACACACACACACACATGCCACTTTAGGGACACAATGAATAGAATGCTATAGTTTTAGTGATAGAGATGACTAATCACAATAATCTTTTAGATAATCAATTAAGATAGCTTTCAAGAGATTCAAAGCAAATGATTTTTTAACAAAGAGTTTCTTTACTGTTTATTTTTCGAGGAGTTGTCAGTTTACAGGAACGATGAGCAGAAGTTTAAAGACTTCTGTATATTCCTGTTCCCACATACATGGTGTTGCCCATTATCAGTATGTTTCCCTCGATGATTTTACACGTTGAAATGAGATAAGCATTGCATGTTTGTGAAGTACTCTGCACAGCAGAAGAATTAGCTCAATCTGAGACATTATTGCTTTATGGATATAGGTAATATATTCCAAAATTCCTACTAGTTCAGTGCTTTGGCATTTTCAGAGCTTTGAGCACTGAGATCTGAATAGATTTTTGGTTAAATCAAATTAATAAACACCACTCCCTGAACACAAGAAAGAAACTATCTGATTCTGGAATGCTTCTAGATGTGCTTCTAGTCACAGAGATTCAGTTTCCCTTTGCTTCAGTCTTTTGTGACTTTGCATGGAACTGCAGTCTCTGGAGGCCAGGGCTCAGGCCATGGCTGGCACTCACTTCACTGCGGCACGTTTCCTACTGAGAGATGACAGCTAAATTTCAGAGATGGAACTTGGGTTCTTCCTTGCTGAGCATGTGCTTATATTGTGTAAGAGAATCTTGTAAGCTTACAGAGCTAGAGCTTTTTTCCTGTATAATTTGCTATGTTAAAAACCTGTTTGTTAACAAAATACACCATAATTTGATTAGTTCCTCTATGTTTTAGATTTTTTTTGTCATTTTGACAAAATACCTGAGATAATCAACTTACAAAGAAGAAAGATTTATTTTGGCTTATAGTCTTAGAAGTTTCAGTTCATAGTTACGTGACTCAGTAGTCTTTGGGTTTGTGGCAGAGTAATACATAACAGTTAAAGCACATGGTGGTGCAAAAATATCAAGGACATGGTGGCATGGAAACAAAGAACAAAAGAGAGAAAGGTTACATTCCTAACATCTCCTTCAATGGCACATCCCAATGACGTAACTTCCTGTCATTGGACTTCACTCAAAGGTCCCACCACCTCCCAGTGGCACCATGATGGAACCAAGCCTTCCTCATAAGGGCCCATTGGAGATACTCAGGATCCTAATTATAGCCCTCTGTGTTTCTAAATGAAATACCTACTTATCAGCTATGCTGACTATCTGGATAGTCCAATATTCTAGATTTGGTGATAATAGTAATAAATAATTACAAAAATTTACTGAGAAAGAAGAATAAACATGAATACTTAGGATGATGGAGTTAAAGAATCATAAACCTCTCATAAACTTAATTGAAGATCTCTGCACATATACTGTTCACTAGTGATATCTAAGTGTTGAGGAAAACTAATGGGAAAAGAAATACGTAGAAAAGAATCTTTCAGGGAGATTTTGATTATGAACCAAAAGGATAATTACAACTTATTTAAAATATATGCATTTGTGTTGCTTTCTATATAGATTTTAGTAATTAGTGAAAATTCCAAATAATTTAAAATAAAATTAAACAGAACACTGGAACACTTTAAAATATTACCATTTATGTGTTCAATAAAAGTAAAGCCACTCTCGTTTTTATCTCATAATCTTTTACCTCTGACAGAAAAAAATGTTTATTGAGATGTATATTATGCTAATTTATAGTGACTGGTTCTACTTACAGAATTATCAAATAAAATATTTTGAGTATTCATAATATAAAATACAGTGTGCTTCCTCAAAATTCACACTTTATGCATAAATTCTTTCTCTTGTGAAATATTTAGTGAATTATTTCTCATTCACCTTTTTCCTTGAAAACTATGCAAACTTTCATTTGAACAAGGTCTTAGTGAAATGTCCAGGAGGAGCAAGTGTATAACATATCAAATGAAGTCCTGAAGGTAATGCATAATTCATATAGAAATAGAGCTTGATTTATGAAACTCAGGGATTCATTTTAATAGTTTGAAATGGTATTTTTCTTGTCAGTTCAGTGAACCAAAGAATTATTCCTAAAACAACTTAGTGCCTTTCTCATGTGTTTCTAATTACAGAGTTCTTTTAGTATAAATTACAATGAATTGATATTTAGCACATGTGTGTGGAATCTCTAGAGTGTGCAAAGCTTCTCCCTCATCTAGCACACGCCTTCCACACCTGAATACTAAATAGATCCACTTCAAAAAAATAATAAGTGCACATAAAATTTACCTACAGAAGTAGTTCATTTCTTTTATTCTCCCTATGAAAAATAGGTTAAACCCAACATTTTCGGAAGCAAAACAAGCAGTATCCTTAAGAAAATTCCAAGTGCTTGATCATGTTTTGTTGTGCATTCCTTTGACAAGTTTCAAGCATTAATAAAGCAGTAATAACTGACACATATGCCTTCTCTTCTGCACTACAATTACTGGTGCATGCAACTAGCACACATCCAAACAAACCAAAGACCCCCTCAACACACTTTCGTCTTCCTGTTTAGATGGTTGACTTCCTTTTCACTTGGCTCATATTTCAAACACCTTTTTACTAGGCCACTTGCTAGTTTCCCATCCTGGATGCAGCTTAGCCTGCCCACTCTATTCAAAGATACTGCTTTTCCATTCCATTGTCTGTGCATTGCTCTGCTTTTTTCTTTGGAATTAGTGCTTAATGATGTTACAGCATCTATCTTGGTAAAGGGCTCTGCTTCCTACATTCACTTCTCCGACACAGCTAGTAACAGAGCTCTGGCAGGGACACAGCAGTTTGAATGAACCCACCCAGCATCTTAGACAAGCACAGATGTCATTTTACTTAGGTCACAGAGGACATGTCAGAAGGCCACAAGCAATCCCCAAGGACATGTCAGGAGGTCACAGAGGACATGTTCAGCCAGCTATGAGTGGTCCCCCGAGGACATGGCAGTAAGTTATGGAGGACAGAAGACATAGCAGCCCACCATTTCACCAACTCACTCCTTTTGCCTGCCAAGAAAAGACTACTAAAACACCTGTTAGCCTGTAAGGGGTGCCTTCTCTGTTCTACTTGCAGAGAGAAATCCCCTCAAATTAAGCAATAAACCTGCTTGCACTCTTGACTTTGAGTTCCCTCTTTCCTGCTGAGCCAGAACATTGTCAGATTCGTGGCATCCTGTTCTCGGCACTTGCTGAATGAATCAATCTTCATTTTGCCTCTCAGAAAACCAAGACCTGGAATGGTTTGCTGCTTTACTCAGAGTTAGATAGCTCAGAAGAGTTGGTGTGATCCTCAGTCTCAGTCTCCAGTGCCACACTGCTGTCCTCACTATGCTTAGATCGTAATTTACCTGTCTGAGTGGGTGGGCTCTCCACTGCCACCATTCCCCACAAGGACAGACATAACCTTGCACTGCAGCACAAAATTAAGAACAGGCTGACTAGAAGAATGAGTGTTGGCTTTGAGGAAGATTAACTCTGAGGAAACATTCTTGCTTAAGGGAATAATCTGTGAAAAAATTTTAAATCCAACAGTGTTGTACCTAACATATTTTACAACTAGGTTAGATCTTTTATAAATCACTGTTTGGTTGTGTGCAAAATCATGCCCCCACATCCCACAATTCCAGTGTGGCAGTCCTAACACCCGGTACCTCAGCAGATGATTGTCTTTGAAGAATAGCTTTATAAAGAACTAATGATGGTTAAATGAGGTCATATGGGTAAGCCTTAATCAAATTCAACTGGTGTCCTTGCAAAAGAGAAGATTGTGTTCAATACACACACATGTGCAAGCGCATGCATGGGAGACCATGTGAGGATGCAGGGGAAAGGCAACATCTGCCAGCCAGAGAGAGGCCTCAGAAGAAAGCAGCCTTCACCGTGGACTTCCGGTTTCCAGAACTGTGAGAAAAATAGTTTCTGTTGTTGATGTCACTCCATCTGTGGTGTTTTAATGGCATCACGGGCAAACTCATCATAGAATCAAATAATTCAGTACCAAAAACAACTGTGCTATAGAAAAACATTTCTTGAAATCTGTGTTAAAATTTAAAGACAACACAAAAAAGCTGATGTAATATTTTCAACACCATTAATTATATTTGGAGAAAAATAAGGAGAAAGGGACTTCCAGAATGTTTTCAAAAAGAGAACTTTGTGCAGTTCTGCATATTATAGAGAATTTGGGGCAAAATGAATGCTAGAATGGAAATAACTGAAGTTCTGCTTCTTTTATAAGATCAGTATTTTATTGCTTACTTCCAATCTACTGCTAAAATGAAAGAATGTGTAATAAGACAAGGATCAAGACACACACTGCACCTAAAAGTGTCCAAGTGATTAAAAACACTAGTAACTTCCTCTAAAGAAAAAGATTTTCACAACTCAGTTTATGTATGTCTAAATTATTTGAAATTGAAATTAGATATTGGGAGGGAGGGATTACGGGTCTTGTCTGAAATTTCTAATCTTTCAACAGAAATTTCCAGTTCCAATTTTCATGTATGGTTGTAGGGAGCCATTGAAGCTGGAAAATGACCCACACATGAACTTACCAAAGTAACAAAGAGCACCTGGGTCAACCACGCTGCCACAGACCAGCAAAACAGGAGGCTCCTAAACAATCCAGGCCCAGGTTGCTGGGCAGAGGGGCTGAAATTGACGTCATCCTTCCCTGTATATAAATAAACCTGCAGTATTGGTTGAGCAGTTCCTTTCCTCCCATCAGGAGGATAAGGGCTCCACCTGACTCCAGCTTTGTCTCTGTCTTTATTTTTCGCATCCTCTCAAGGTCCTTCACCCCAAGAACCTCAGGAGCTGCATGGGTCACGGCATATGGTGATCATTTTTTTTTAAAGGACAACGTTTTATCTTTAATAGCATTTTCAGTTTTTTACAGGGAACTGCTTCTTTTCTTTCACTGTCTCAGCCACTTTTGTTACTTTGTCTCTGTCTCTCAACAACAGCTTTTCCTATCTTCCACTCTGATATGTCTGGAAATATTTTAAATAAAACTTGCTTTCTTTGTAAAAGAAGCAAATCATAGAGTTCACCAGTATAAAAATAAGGATACTTGGACACTTACAAGGTTATGATGTTGAGGACCATTTTCATTCATAGAAAAATGGTCTCTTTTCTCATGGAGCTATTTTTTCCCTGAGTCATTTTGGAAATCCTATGTGTTGGCACACACCTGTACTTCAGTCCTGTGGATGTTGGTACTAGAGAAACAGGGTCATTGATGTGACTTGCTGACCATGTTGTTCAGAGGTTTTTGGACCTGGCTTGTGGGAGAGAAAAGGGTCGAGTAGCAATTCTCCTTGGAGCTCTTCCCCTTCTTTCCATGGTAGGCGAGTGCTATGGTTGCTTTCTTAACTGTGCAGGAGGTTTTCATGTGCCCCGTACATTTCTTCTAATCTTCCTGAAAGAATTGCTGAAAAGCATTTTGCAATAATGGAGCAAAGATGTCCCTGTTCGGCAATGTTCTGCCAAGACACTGAGGAAGAGAAATGAAAGTACCTTAATGAAAAAATGCTACAACCATTTGTGTTTATGTGCTTAGTAGACAAACACTAATATGGCAGGTATTGCTCTAATTTAACATTAGCATGTGCTGTAGAATTTAATATTTGTCACAGCAGAAGGACGAATTGGGCAAATTGGGAAATTGATGCACAGATTGGTAGTTTTTCCATGCTACACAGCTGAGAGGTGGGTAACCAATGTCACTGTCTCTGGAACTTGTGCTATTAGCATCTGGGCTATGCAAACTGTCACAGACATGCAGCCATGGTCCCCGAAGAATCCCATATTGCTGCAGTAACTAGGATGAGATAACTTTTAAAATCATGTTCAAATTCCCTCTGACAGGTTTCCATGTTTTATTTCTTGGTGCTGAGTCCAGCTCACTGCAGTGCTCATCCCACCTGTGACAACTCGTGCTCTCCTTTGGGAGACTGTCCTCTGCTGCAAAGGGTGTCATTTACTGTCTTCTAGATCTGAGGGGACCACCCATACACAGCAAGTATAACCCCTGCTGGATTCTTCATGGAGATTGGACGAATGCTTACAGGACTGTGTGGCAATTAGTTAGATAAGCTACTGCATGGAATTTTCTATTCTCTTGGTGCAATGATTTAGTTTCAAAATTTGTATTGTTAGTAGTACCTAATTACAACAGACAGTGATTGCATTCATCGTGGTTAGTTGGCAAATGTACATAACATACCTTAATTCTTCTCTGTTCTTTACCCCTCCCCTCCTTTGAGCATCACTCCTTACATGACATTTTCTTGTCTTTCACTCTGGAAATGAAAGAAGGAAAAATAGTCTTCTTTCCTCTATGGGGGAGGATTAAAATTATAAAGAAAAATGGTAAAATGTCATGCTAGAATGGTTCACCATCAAAGTCAAGCAGGGTGTAAGAAATGTTAAGGAATAAGATCCAAACCCTAGGCTGAGATTAATTACACGGAACTGTCCTGGAGCTGCTACACACCATGCCATAATGAAGAAATGCAGCATGAAGTTGAAAGAGTTCCGTAGAAGCAATTTAACTACCTATTGAGACAATGAGAGTGGGAAGAATCAGGATGACATTTTAGCTTTAGTTTTCTTTTAGGACCCTTTTTGTATGTTTCCTTTAAAGTGTGTTTTATTAGAATGTGGGCAAATTAAATAGTTTTAGTAAAATTCAATACATTTTTGCAAAAATGTTTTGTAATTCTTTGCAATAACATAAAAGATCAGATTGCCCAATCAATGTTACTTTCAACTACAAAAGTTCTTTGATAATTTTTTGACCATTTGATTGGCATATTTGTGGCAGTGGGGTGCTGAAGCTAATCATTATAATTGTGTTGATTTCTATCTGATTTTTGTGTCCGATAGTACTAGTTCCATGAAATCGTGTGTTCCACTATCCAGAACATATATGTTAATTATTGTTAACTCTTCCTATTGAATTGTTTCATATATATATATATATATATATATATATATATATATATATACATACATACATACATACATATATGGACCTTTTTTGCCTCTTATGATCAGTTTTGGCTTGAAATTCACTTTGTCTAAAAGTAAGATAGCTACATCTACATCTTTTATTTTTTCAGGTCTTTTGTGTGGAATTTTTTTAACCTTAGAGATTTTAGTCTATGAATTTCTTTTTAGTGTATTTTTATTTTATACAGCATACCACTGGATTTTGTTTCTTGATCCATTCGGCCAATTTGTGTTTTTTGTTTGTATAATGGGACTATTCACATGGAGAGTTACTACTGATAGGTATTCTGATATGCTCCTTTTACTGCTGAATTATTCTTGCCGTGTGATTCTTGATTCCCTTTCTTTTTTCCTACTTAACTACTTACCCTACTTGGTGTATGCATTCTGTTAGACCATTTGTCATTTGCTAGATTCATTGTCTCTCTAGAATATCCTTAAGAACTTACAAGAGTTCTAATTTGGTGGTGATGAATTTTTTTGTTTGTTTGTTTGTTTGTTTTGTTTGTTTGGTGGCACCAGGGATCAAACTCACAACCTCATGCCTGCCAGACAGTCGCTTAAGCCACTGAGTCAAACTCCTTGCCCTTGGTGATCAGTTTTTTAAGGTGCTCTGTATGATGGAAACATTTTACTTCTCCATCTGTTTTGAAACATACTTTTTCATGATATATTACTCTGGGTTGAAGGTTGTTTTCTTTTAGGTCTTGAAACATTTCACTCCAAGCTCTACTAGTCTTTAATCTTAGTGTTGAGAAGTTGGAAGTTATTCTAATGGATTTACCTTTAGTAATGATTTTGTTGCTTTTTCTCTAATGGCTTTTAAATACTGTTATATTGTTCTTCTATGATGTATCATGGAAAGCTTTCTTTTCTGGTTTTTGTTATTTGGGGTCTGTATGTGTCACTTATCTTTATGCTAACTTCTTTTCCTGTGTTTCAAAGGTTTTCTACTTTTACTAGGTTAAATAGGTTTTTAATGCTATTTGTGCTGTCTTTTGATTTTTTACTAATTCCTAGAAGTTTTTGATTTGTCTTTTTTGTGTCATTAGCAATGTTTGGAGATATTTTCACATTCCCTTGTGTATTCCTAATTAAATGACTACTAATGATAGCCCTCTCTTCTGGTTTAGACATTGTTCTAATAGTGTTCACTTCACTGCCCATAATTTTGATAGAATTTTTAATTCTTCAATTTCTGTTTGGTGCTTTTATGGACCTTATTTCTTTTCTGTGCTGGTCATTTATGTTTTGCATCATTTCGTCTAGCACAACTAGATTTATATTAATGTCCTCCATAGACTGATTGATCATTTTGTTTATTAGGCCTGTTATCTGTTTAGTTATATCTCCTTTTACCTTCCCAAGTACCTTTCTGATCTGTTTTGCAATCACCTCTTTATATTTTCTAATAATTCAACTGTGTTACCTTTTAATTCTTCCTTTTTGATGCCACATGGATTGGTTTTGGTGGAGGAGGGAATTTTAGCAGGTTTTTGTTGACTTGTCTTCTCAAGTTTTCATTACCTATTCATTTGTTTGTTTGCTTTTTGAGCTGAGGTTTGCACGTTGATTATAAAGCAAAGCTTTTCTGCTTGTAGGGAGCCTTCCTTAGTTATCGTGTGCATTTCAGTGATGTCCTTAGTAGAGTGAGCTAAATGCTGCTCCTGTGTCTGTCACAGGACCCAGCCACCTCCATTTACCTTGGAGGGAAAGTTGTAACGCATTTGATCCAGTACCCACTTTTCCAAAAATGGGCCACAAGATTGTTAATGACCTCAAGGCAATCCAGATACTGTCATCTTGAGAAAATAAAATGGTGACAACCATGTCACCTTGGCTACAGTAACAAAATCAGCAACAAAAATATCAAAAACAAACAAGGTACTGACAGATTTTAAGAATTGATAATGTGCCATCTTGAACCATGGAAAATCTATCAATAATACTATAAATACCAAGACTAACCAAATATTGACTTACAGTAAATATCTACTAAATGGAACTTTACCTACATTAATAGTAGAAGAGAATACAAAAGTAATAGCACAGAGTTAACTAGACAACTAAAAATTCACAAAGGGCATTAGTTATACTAGTAAAGGTAGAAGGTGTAGGGAACAGAGATTGTAAAGAGTAAAATTTGAAATATTGTTCAATGGATGATGAAAAGGAGAAGAGACAGGTAAGACAGTGGATACTACTGGGGACCAAAAGGTACTTAATAGTGTTAGACAGCAATCAAAGAAAAGAAAGAAGGGTAAGGAAAGGGAAACACAGAGCAAGAGATAGAAAAAAAGGAAAGATAAGGAAGAAGGGAAAAAAGTCATAAAAGATTTAAAAGAGAGAAAATATTTCAAACTCTTAAAAAAAAACCTGATGAAAGAAAACAATAAATAATTTTAAAAGTTAAAAAAAATTAAATTGAGAAAAAGACAGCTGCTCTATGTTTTTAAATAAGTGATTTCTTTCCAGGACCTGCACTCTTGAAATTCAGCCAGTCCCAATTTTCTCCACCACGTAGCTTTTGGACCTCTGAGTCTATGTGGCATCTTCCCAGCATGAGAGGCCACTCTGTCTGTCATGCCAGGCTGTGGCAACCACCCAGTCGGAGGCATGCCCTTGCTTGTGGTCATAGATAAGAAAAATAATCAGCCCTCTGGTCTCTGCTGGATGGAGTTTTAAGCAGACTGGTTTCTCCCTTTGTCTTTCTCTGCCTAGCATAAACTCCTTGCAGATTCTATGTCTATCTGACGTCCTCTCTGCAGCTGTCTCCCAAGTTTGTCTCTTATCCAGGCACTGTGGGACGGTGACTCTAGGCTCTCTGACGCAGCTGGCCGGGTCCGTACTTTCTCGCTGGTCCTATGGCTTCACCTGCTCTCCTGAGGGGTTCCTCCCCCAGCAACAGGGCCTAATCTGCACCTCTGCTGCCTTGTGCCAAGGGGAAGCAACGTGTTGAACTGGCTTGGAGTTGGTAGATGATTGCAATGCTGGCCCCGCATTGTTCCTGTGGTGGACTGGCGGCCTGGCACTGTGTCTGAAATGAACCTAATCAGACATTAAGACCTAGTTGCATTCAATGTCTGATTCCCTAAAGAAAAGCACCATGGCAGTAGTTGGAGAATTAGTGTGTTCATAAAGACTGTGATTCTCCACTTGGTTACAGGAGCATGTGGCATGCACGAAAAGGTGCCTTAGTGGATGGCTCTGAGAGCTGGAGGTCTCTAAATAGATTAGCATGGACTCTTTCCTTGGAACAGTTCAGATATTTTCAATTCATATTTCATGTTCAGAAAAGATATCTGATCACATAGAAAGAAATAGAAATGTCAGAAACATAAGCATCTCAGTTCATTTCCCAGACTATAGAATCAAAAACAATAAATGTCTGATGAATTAACAGTCTGCATCTTCTCTCCACATAAACACACACACACAGACACACACACACACACACACACACACACTCCATATACTCTCAGCATGAAAATCAGGTAAGTGACTAAGCAGCAACCACTCCCCATACAGCGGTTATGAGATAGTTTCCAGCTTCCCCCAGTACAGTTTAATTATGAAGACACTCAGCAAAGGTTTTAATATCAGATGTCAAATCTCTTGGCATCATGAGTAACAGAATTCCACATATCATGCTTGGTATCCTATTAGTGGGCAAAGGATTTATGTGATGAATGTTTCTTTTCAAGGACAGCTGTTTCATGACTCACATATTTCAGTCAGTTGCTTTCTAACTTCAAATTCTTATTTATACTTTGAGAGAAACAGTCTGTTTCTATAGACGAGGCAAAACTTCTAATGATGTTGCTATGTACATTAAAATGATGGAAATTTGCAGAAATAAAAGATCCTTGTAGAAAGTAAAACATTTTAAATGGTGCATCTTTTTCTATCGTTTGTCCAATGTATTGATTTAAGCAAAAGATTTTCTTACCAAAATGGGATGGTACATACAAATACACGAAGAAGTACCTGATATACAAAAATGACTCTTAATTGACATTTATATATCAGAATATGTAAACTTGAATATGTTTGTGAAAATTTACATTCTAGCATTTCTTACAATGAGTATTAAGAAAGAACTTTCATAAGGACATTTTTCTCTTCCATGCAAGTGCAACTAAATGCTCATTCTTGAAGAAGTGGCATGAACAGCATTATAGATTTTCATTAAGTATTTTAATATCAGTTTATACTCAGCAATGCAAAACACTGCAGTAACATTGGTTGATAGAGCACAAACTTTGAACACAGCAACATTGCTTGCTAAAAATGTGCTTTCGCAGACCACGGAAAATTTGATTATTTCCTCTAATTCATTGTTTCCATGTAACTGAACAGATAATTAATGTCTTTGATTAAAAGAAATATATGGAAGCAGGAAATCATTTGAATCATATTTGATAGTGACAATATGTTCTATATATTTGTCACTAATTTGTAATGAATGTGTTTTATAAGATTAAATGAAAATAAACAAGTATATATTATGTATCTGTAAAGCATTATATCATAAAGGATTATATTTACATATAGATAATTTTAAATGATATTGTTGTAGTAAGGGGTTGCAAGGAGAACAGTTACATACAGGACACATAATTTATAGTATTATTTATGATGGTTACTCGGAGTCAAATACAAAGAAATTGCAGGAAATCTGTCCACACACTAAAGACCAATGGAAAAACCAGCCAAGGGCCTGGATCCCATGGCAGTGTCCTGCATAAGTTCAGCTGAAAACCTGGAGCACATGGAAATGCACCCAGGACTCCAACTGGAGGCCTAGAGCCCACAACAATGACTCATGCCAGTCTGTTTCATGAAACTATGCTGGGAAGGCCCCAAGTTCAGTGGTGGAAGCTAGAAAGTCTGTGCCAGCAGGGTGAAGGTTCTGTGACAGTAGGTTGAGGATTCTACATTGGAGCCAAGAAGCAACACTCAAAGGATGGACCAGAGTTTCCTTGAAAAGTACCACAGCCATCCTCGGTGACAATGAGGTCCTCAGCCCCTCCAAGGATAACAGCCGAGTATGTATCAGGTAGCCAGCATGACAAACTTCTCCTGGAGCTTGGAAGGACACCATCTTCCCCTCTGGAGCCAGGAAGTGAGCTCAAAGTAAGGATCAGGACTTCCCCAAAGTGAACCGCAGCCATTCTCAGCAGCAACAAGGTCCTGAGCTCCTCTGATGAGGAGAGCAGCCAAGTTCACAACAGGGAAGACGCTTGGCATGCTTCTTCAGGAGAACCGATAGCTCTGAACAACAACAAAGCTGAGGAAAACCCACGCTTCTCTCTTCCTCTCCAGGTCTCCTTTTTATGCTGGCAACAGTCCTCAGGTGAGCCATCAACCCAGCACCATGCTGATTCAGTTCAGACGGTGTTAAGTTGACCACCAGTTTTTTTGATTCATCACAGATATATACTGTATTTACTCAACAAATAGTACTTTACCAATGTACTTAAGTTTCATTCTACTTTCCATTTAAAAATGTAAATTTTTAAGTCTTAACATTTTCATTCTTTAACATGTGGCATTTATGCTGGGCATATTATACAAATTCAATTTAAAAATAAATTATATTTTAAAATTAGAAATCCAATGCTTCCTGTAACAGTAAGTTGTCAAACCCAAAATATAGCTTAAAATGTTGAATATATCTGGCAGTTATGTCTCCAATTTCAGCCAAAGACCATTGCTCTGAACATGTCAAGGGAAGTGTTACATTTTCAAAACGACCATTTATTTAAAAGAATCTAATATTAATTGAAAAATTGCCACATTTTTGGAGAATAGTAAAGAATTACATCCTCTTAGGTGCTATAACCATATAGACATCTTTTTTTCCATGTAGATCCAAAACATTTACTTGAAAAAACCTTGTGAATACAATACTTCTACCTGAGCATTCTTTTTCTTGCTTATATGGCTTATGCTAAACAATATAGAAAAATTCAAGCAAATGTCTTCATTATAATTGACTTATTAATAATTCTGAAATCTTGTGATATAGTGCATATGTGTACACAATGTTTTACTTTTAAAGATAGAAAGTAGGAATGAGGAAATTTTGGCTCTTATCAAAAATTTTTAGAAGCTTGTTTTACAAGAATTATTCATTATATAAATTAAAAAATATTCAATCTCAGGGACACACTAATATTTTATCATCTGTAATTTTGCCAAAAGAATCATTAATAAAGTGAAAATTTTTTATGAGTAAGTATTTCACCCTTTTTAAAGTGGTCAGTTTTTTTAAACATATATCTACCATGTTTCCTGCAAAATAAATTGTGGAAACAGAAAACAAGTTCTAGCATGAGATCATTTTTGGGTAGAACAGAATATCTCATTAATAAAAATATACAATTTGGGAAGGAAGGAGCACTTGTTATTCTCATGATCCTGATAGTATTTTCATTGTGATTTAATTTCAAATTTTGAAATGCTAAAATAATGTTTTCTTGTTAATGTCCAAAAGTTGCAAAGTATTTAACCTATACAGTACTTTTAGTAATTCGCTGAAGATCACTGACAAGTTCTCACTGAGGTCCTCTGAAGAACAAAGTGAGAACTGCACTGAGATTGGCAGCACAAAAGCCAGAGCTGCCCCATACGCTGCAGTTTTGAGTGTGCAAATTCCACCAGCTCATGAGATTTCCAACACTAGCAGTTGCCTTCATTAAACCCTATTTTCTTCAACTCATACTCAGAATTGCAGTTCATTAAGATTAAATAATAAATGACCACAGCCAAATTGCATATAGTATTTAGTACGCTAGTGATGCACTGATGAACTTAATATTTACATAAATACAGAAAGGCAGTGTCTTGTATTTTGGAAACTGGAGACATTTTGCTTCCCATCATGTCAAAACGCGTGTGGTAGATTTCATTTTTCTTTTAATATAGGTACAATAGAAAGAATAAAAAGGAACTACCAAAGCCTAACTAAAGAGAAAGGATGAGTTTTTTTTTTCAGAAACCAAAAGTTCAACATACTAATTATAACACAAAAAAGATGTTGATTCTAAGTAATATCCCTACTGTTTCTTATATGAAACCCCTATTTAACACACTGGAAAGTTTTATCTGTAATCTACTTCAGCCTGGGTAAACGATTTATTATCAACATTAGCGACTCAACACAAAAATGGGACATGTTTAGTAAGGAAGATAAAATTTGCATTTGAAAGCAAGGCTAATTTCCGTAGAGACTGCAAGGCCAAGCCATTAAATGTGCTTTCAGTAACGTGAATTTCTGTGATGTAGGTGCGGATCACCTGCAGCAGGAAGCGGTATGGGGGAGATTTTAGAAATATTATGCTTCATGATATCTATGTATTACAAGTAACTCTAAAGTACAGTAAATATTAGGACAACATGACCAGAGAATAAACTCAATTTTAGCCAACCTTAGTGATATTTGTAGAAAAGACCGGTAAAGATTGTATTGTGCAATAATAGCTTTACCAGTAATTCTGAAAAAAATTCACTGAATTTTCCAATATACCGTCTCACAAATGAAAGATTTTTAATATTATAGCAACCAGGGACATAATAGATGTTTAAGATAAACACTACAAGGACAATAATGTATTCCTTTTCTTTCATTTCTTCTATATTTTTATCACTCGCCTACTTTTTTGCATTTGTAAGTTTGTGGAATAAAATTTCTCACCAAAACTAACATTATAAAATCTTATCCTAAGATCATGACTTAAATTCATCTTAATCTGGCACTGTTCATTCTTTTCTATTCTTTCTCCTCTTCTTCCTTGAGACATAAATGGTCAATTTTAATACATAGGTCACAATAGAAAGGATTCATGAAAAGAGGAAATTCACATGTATTAAAGGCCTCTCATGATAGAGGCACGAGTACTGTGGTAGCAGCTTTTTCTTTTTTTTTTTTTTTCCAGCACCAGGGATTGAACTCATAACCTCACACCTGTCAACAGGCGCTTAGGTCACTGAGCCAAACTCCCAGCCCTGGTTTTTTGAGGCAGGGTCGCACTATGTAGCTCAGGTCGGCCTTGTGCTCGCATTGTAGCCCAAGCTGGCCTCGAACTCACAATGCTCCTCCTACCTCAGCCTCCCGAGTGCTGGGATTAAAAGTGTGCGCCACCATGCCCGGCTAGTTGTGGTAGCAGCTTGATATTACAGTGTATGGAATAACCATAGTTGGTAAGAATACAGAGGTGAGACGAAATGCCATTTTACTATTCTGATGAGTGCTAAGAACAAAGTGAATAGCCTCACCAAATAGGTGTTTCAGAAGATTCAAAGATTCTCTTGATCACAAGCTACAACGGACTGACACAAACAGATGAAAACCTTAGAAATTCTTATTACTTTGAGTTCAAAGGAAAGAAGGCTGCTAAGCAAGCCACACAGAGGGATGCTTTTGAATAGAAGGTAGCAGCCGTCTAGAACAGGACAATAGCTTGGGTATAAAAATACCACAGTGTTAGCTGGATTTTCCAGGCTCTCTGTGTATTGGCTTCTTGAGTAACTTCATGGGCTTCGAGGTCTGTACTTGTCTGGAACCTGGCCCCAGAGAACAAGAGCCTGATAGACAAGGGAAGTGGTAGCAATTTGTACACATAGTTCCATGGAGAGTGGAAGCCTAATCAGGGAAGTGATTGGAGGTGAGGACTGAGCAAGTTTCTTGTGAAATAGAATGGAAAATTTCTAGCCAAGATCTTAAAAATGGGTCATGACAGGTTTTGTGAAATTGCCCTCTTGATGTCTAGACATTAGTTATGAGCTCTGTTATTTGGGGCATTGAAGTGGCCTGAATAGTAGAGAATTCCAGAGAGTAGAGCACAGATTGATCTAAAAGGCAAAAAAAAAAAAAAAAAAACAAAAAAAAAATTGAAGTTAAAGGAAGAAAAGAACTAAACACGTGAAGGATTGGTGAGAAGTAGCATGAGTCTGTTCCTATTTGTGTGGTGTTAACCAGTAAGTTAAGACAACCACAGAATATTACCACTGTAATACTCTGGTTGATATACAGAGTGGTTTGTTAGGCGAGATGTTTGTTATGGTAACATTACAAGCACATGTTTGGGTACCCATATATAGTTAATTAACAATCTAGTCAAAACTATCTGGTTTTAAATAAGCAAACCTGTCCTTTGTTACAAGTTTGGAAATGTGAAATATTTGGATTTGGCTATTTGAAGATTAACATCAATGATTTTTCACTGCTAAATTAGAAACATTGTTAAAGCAATCCCAAAGTAGTAAAGAATTCAAATGTTGTATATTTGAATGCAAAATGTGTATGATATTTGCAAAAGATTGTGGAAAATTGAGTAACGTTTATAAGCATGGGAAGGTCAATGTTCAGACAGACCTGAATGCATGAGGTGGCCAAGAGCTTAAATACAGTTGTGCATAGTGCCACAGCATAGCCTTGTGAGGCAACTTTAGATTAGAATGTTATAGTCACTTACTGCATCATAGGAAATCAATAGATTAGGGAACTGGGAAAAAAACACAGCTTTAGCTGTTTCTAGGTCAAGGGCATGGAGTCCTCTATTAATGGCTATGTGCTTTGTATTGAGAAAAGATAAGAAAAATTTCCACTTGCATGAGGCATGCCCAAAATGCAAGGCAGGGGACAGTTTAGAAGAGGTTTTAGTTTTTCAGTGTTTTTCGTCTCTGAGACAGATATTATTCTAAAATGACTGTGCCTTGATATACAGGAAGCAGATGGATAGGAATCTTTTCAGTTACAGGTAGGCAACACTGAGAGACTAGTTAAATATTGTTGTGGTTTAGAGATACATATTCCCCTCAAAATCTTGTGTTCAGAAATGGGGCTTTATGAAGGTGATCAAATCATGGGGTTACTGTGCTCATCAGTGGACTATCATTGGTAAGTTTATAGATGACTGTGCTGTTTGGAGTTGGAGTCTAGTCAAAAGAGACTAGTAACTGGGGTTGTGACCTGAAAGAGTGCTTTCTTGTCCTTGCCACCTCCTTTCTCTGTCCACTTCATGACTTCTCTAACCTGAACAACTTTCCTGCACCAAATCTTTCAACCATACCCTTTCTGCCTTTGAGGCATCTATCCATGGACAGAACCCACTGAAACTGTGAGCAAAAATAAACATTTCCCCCTTTAAATTGCAGGTATCATTCATTTTGTTCCAGGATTGGTAAAGCTGAATAAAACAGAAAATTGGTAGTGGGAGTGGAACCACTGCTATGAGTGCAGCTGATTACATGGTTCAGAAGATTTTGGAACTGGTTTACAGGAAGTATTTGCAAAGGATTGGAGATGCCAACCAGGGAAGCAATAAAATATTGATGGTAGAGCTTGAATGGTGATATCCTTCAGAGCTCAAAAGACTAGAATGTTGATAGGAAAGTGAACAGTAAGGACCAGGTTCAGGAGGTTCAGTTGGAAAAAAAAAAGTCTATTATCAGTTGGACTAGAGGCCATGTATTTTATGCTCTGGCATAAACTTTGTCTACATTTTGCCCACATCCTGGGACTCTGTGGGTGAATGAGATTAAGGGTAATGGGCCAATTCATCTGGCAGAATAAATTTCAAGTGAGCCAAATGTTAAGTCTGTGGCTGATATATTTCTGGCTGTTTTCATCAATGTCTATGGTAAGAAGTTGGTGCAAAAAGCAGAACTGAATAATCTGAAAAGCCTACAGTTTCCCCAGAAAGGAAGTGCCTATAAAACTGGGACAAGGGAAATCATGTTTTCTGAAAAGACTAGCATGAAAGGAGACGTAAAATACTCTGTATCAGGAAAATAGGACAGATGCTCTGAAAGCACCTTGGAAAATATCAAGACTCCATCCAACTCCAGCTTAAATGTACAAAAATATAAATAGTTTCTTTGAAAAGATATCCCATGGGCTCCCTTCTGCTGAAAGGCTCCAGGAAGTCAGAGGTGCCAGCAATGTGGAATGTCTGAGTCTTAGTTACATTTCTTAATGCTGAGACAAAATACCTGACACCCAAAGTTTAAGGGGAAAGTTTTATTTGGTTCACAGTTTGTAGAGGTTTCAATCCATAATTGGTTGGCTCCAAGGCAGGGTGGCACATGGCAGATGGGCCTCACAGGAGAGAAACATTCATGGCATTCAGATGCTAGCAAACCAACAAGGAGCCAAGGCAAGACTTTTTCTGTCCCTTGCACTGTACGCAAACTACCTGGTCTAGGGCAATTGAAGCACTCACACCCTTAATTCTAGCCAGAGCTATGCCAAACCAACCAGTGGATGGACTTGCTTATCATACACTCTCAATCCCAGTCACATGCTCTAGATTCAGCCACCTCTGAAAAAGCCATATGACCACATGAGGCTTTGAGGGGGACATCTAGATATAAACCATAATAGTCTGCTTATGAAATCTACGTGCTGTGAGTAAAGCCAGCCAAAGAGAATGATCATATGAGTTGTAGACCCAAAGGCCATGGGTTGGCACTGCTCAAGCACTTTGGAGTTGACATCTAACCACAACTTCCTACAGATGCTGGTCATGGAAATGCAGGGGTTTCAGTTGTGCTTTTTTCTCATTGCTTTGTTTCTCCCACTTTCCTTCTGCAATGGGAGTATTCACCTTGTGCTTTTGTATGACAGACAGACACAGCTCACCATTCCATTCTACAGAGGCTCACAGCTAAGAATTTTCTTTGAGTTCCACAGGAGAACTCTGGCCCTGGACTTTTCAATAATGCTGAAACTATAAACACTTTGATGACTATTACAAATGAGCTAAATGCATTTTACATAATAAACGGAACATGAGCCTTTTGAGGCCAAGTATCAGAATGCTATAGCTTATATCTAAAAAGTTCCCCCAAAGTCTTGTGTTCAGAGATCAGACTTTAGGAGGATGAGTGGATCACTGGGTCAGTATATTCATCTGCTTGGTAAGTGGATGAGTCCACTGATGAGTTCTGGACTGACTGTGCACTTCAAGGTGGTAAAGCAGGATATTTGGGCATAGCAAGCAGGCAAGACAACTGCGTATGACCTGTCAGTCACGGAGTGATATCGATTCACGGCAGAGATGCACGCTCAGAATGGCTTCCAGCAGCTGCAGTCCGACATCAGAAGATGGCAGCCACAGAGTTCACCACCTCTGCCCTCTTATTCTTGCAGTGGCCATCAGGCATGCAGGGCATGTCTGTTCTTCTCTTCAGAGATCTTCTTGAGCACTTCTTTTTCTCCTTATAAAACTTTCTTTTTAACCTTACTTTTAAATAAATGTCAAGCTTTCACATTCTTGGTTTGCCTCATCCAGTTCTTTGAACAAGGTAGCAAAAGCTTAGAAACGACAACTGACCACCAGGCAGTCTGACAGAAGTGGGGTCTCGTCAGAGCTGGTGAGCCCCTGGGAGTTTGATCTCACAGAGGGTATCATGACCTGACACTCGACCCTTCTCTCTGCTTCCAAGCTGCCAGCCTTTGCAGTGGAGCCAGCTAACTTTTTGACTGAATCCACTGAAACTGAGCAAAAATATGTGTCTCCTTTACATTGTGGTTGTCAGGGGTTTTGTTCTGGTATTGGAAAAGTTCAGTAACACAAGACTTTAGGCATGTTGGATGCCGGTGTGAACACCCAGGGACTGTAGGGCGGGTTCATCTTGTGGAGGATGAGAAGCGTAGTGCAGTTCAGATGGAAGAGACTGAGGTATATCTAACACAGTACAATTTCAGCTTCCCAACTTGTTTTCTGGCTTACCATTCACTGTTTAGAGCTTCTAGGTGGTGAGGGGAAATACACTCAAGCAGCCTCCATTTCATGGCTTTTTGGTCTATTTTAATAATTAAGATTTATGTTCCACAGAATTCCATTGCTTCCTTCTAAGACAAGGCAGTTGGGCCCTTAGCAAAAATATGGGACCTTAAACATGTTAACATGCATGTTCTGCCCAGGCATGCAGACTTGATGTTTTTACATTGAGTAATTAGGTCGATTAAGCTGGTATCTGTGGGTCATTCTTCCCTTTTTTCCCTTTGAATTAAACAATGGGCTATGACCTGCATGTGTGATCCACCACTTCCCTGGGAGCTTGGGGAGCACTGTGACCCTAGCAACAGCAACAAGTTATTCGGCAGCAAAGAATGTAAGTGGGGATTTTTATCTCTATTTAAAAGAAAAAAAAATCATTTAAAAGAACAAGGTGCTAATTATCTACTGTGGTGGTTCCATCTGATGCTTCCATTCATAAGGGAGGCCTGCAACATTGGACAAACCTCGGTTCTGTCCCAAATAACAGTAAATATCAATACCAAAGAAGTGACAAGCTGTGGTTGAGGAATCTGTCAACCTAGGCTGTACTTAGAGACATACCCACTCCCATCTGGAAAGCATGGCTCATGTATTGCTTTAACTGTTGTAAGGTGGGTTCCCATCTAGGGTAATATCCAGTTTCCAGATATAGCCAGTTAACACTGTTCAGATGCTACATGCTTTAGTCAGCCTTCTGTTGTTTTAATGAGATACCTGAGGAAAAGAATTTATAAAAAGAAAAGTTTAGTATGGCTTGTAGAATCAGAGGTTTCAGTCCATGGTCTGCTGCCTCTATTGTTTAGAGCTATTGTGAGAAACATCATGGCACAAAGGTGTGATGAAGAAAAGCTTTTTACCCATGGTAACTAGGAAGCAAAGATAAGGTGAGTCAGAGAGGAAGAGGCCTGGAACAACATATCATCCCCCAGGTCATGATCCAATACCTTCAAGTAGGCCCAGCCTCTTCACTTTCCATCATTTCCCAACAATGACATCGAATTATGAATCCATCAATGGGTTGCTGGTCCAATGATGAAACTAGAGCCTTTACAACTCAATCATTTTCAAAATCCTTGTCTCCTAACACACAAACCCAGTGGAGGACATTTTAGACCTGAGCCAACACAGATGTCAAGGGAATTTGGATGTGGAAAGATGCAGCAGTCCCCAGCAGACAGAGCAGCCACTCCTCTGTGAGACCCAGCTACAGGCAAACTCCCCATGAGGCAATGCTCCACATTGTGCCGGCCCTGATCTGGACTCAGTAAATCAAAAGCACTCCACCTAAAAAGCTACCAAGTTCAATTGCCAAGGCCCTGTCATCCTGCTCACTTCACTAAATGTCTGAGAAACTTCAGAAATTCTTTCGGTGACAGGACACAACATACTGACACTGGGACAGAAAAGGCAAAAACATTACCATTCAGAATGAAAGAACGTCAAATGCTGCACCTAGGAGCAGTTTACCAGGAGCAACTTCAGCGAGGTGGCCTCTGCATGGCCAAGGGTAGGGCTGCCTAGACCCCCAAACTACCCACAGCCTGGCTGTAGCCTCATGGATGCCCCGGAGTCGATCTGGGTATCTGGTACCTACTTACAAAAGTGGGGGAGGGGCTTGTGGAGAGTATACACAGAGGACCTGGAAAACAGGCATCTGAGAGGAGAAGTAACTGAAGTTGAGTGATTGGCAAGCTGCTTTGAAGAGGGAATTGAAATTTAGAGTCATGCATGGAAAAGTAGGCCCAGACGGCATTTGTGAACTTCTTATTCTAAAAAACATTGGTTCCTTTGCTCCATCCACTTCAATATATTGGTGAATTTTTCATTAATATTGCACACTGGGAAAAGATTATATATTTATTTGCTCTTTTGTTGGTCAAAAAATTGTTTCCTAGGGTTTCAAAGCTATCTAGAAAGCAAATAATGAGAGGACAGGAGGATCACTTTTTCCTAACTTTTTAAAGAGCAGCCTGCTTCTCCTTTTTTTTTTTAAACCTGAATCTGGGATTGTATTAAAGTAAACTTGAGATATCCTTAATATTGCACCAGTTTTAATCCTTGAGTTGGTGGTGTTTTGCTATTTTGTTTTGTTTTTGAGTGTTAAACAATCTTGTGTATTTGTTTGGATTCTATCAGTTCAAAAATCCACACAGCTCTACTTCTTTCAGTAACAAAATACTTTTCTGAATATTATGCTATATCTTCAAGTTTGTAAATGATCATAAATATATGTTAAGTATTCTCCTATGTATATGAAAAAAATTTTACTTCAATTCAATCATTTATTCATTTATGTTGTAAAGCTTACTATGGGTTACGTTCATTGCAGCGTTATTCACTGTGGCCAAAAAATAGAAACCGCTCAATTAGAGCTGGGAGTTTGGCTCAGTGGCTTAAGTGCCTGCCCTGGCAGGTGCGAGGTTGTGAGTTCAATCCCCGGTTCAAAAAAAAAAAAAAAAAAAAAAGAAGAAACCGCACAATGTACATCAATGAATGAACAAATAATAAGTAAGCAAGTCGTTATACATTCATTCAATAGAGTATTATTCAGTGATAAAAACTAATGAAGTATTGCTATATAGGTCTATAAGGATGGATCTCAGATAATCAGACAAAGAAAATACATTATATAGTACCATTCACAGGAAATATCAAGTGTAAGAAAATACAGTATCAGAAAGTGGATTTGTGATGGCTTAAACTGGTGAATTAAAATGTGAGTGAATGCAAAGTGGCAAAAATTCCTTTTTGGTGATAAGGTAAATGTTTCAAAATCATACTATGGTAGTTGTTGCATAACTCTTTGAATACAGCAATTAAAGGTTGAATTGCATATTGAAAATGGGCACCTTTCATGCTCTATAAATTATATTTTAGTGAAACTATTAAGAAGTGTTATTCTCTTTGATCGCTTACATCTAAATAAACAAAATAGCACAAAATAAATGCCAATGGTCCATATTACAATAAGAGTCACTGCAACAATCATAAATGAAAACAGGCTTGGTATTTGCTTTTCTGCAAAGTGTGGTCTCCTTGAGAAATAGTAGCATAAACAAATCCAGCGTTGCCACTGTGACATGGGGCTATAACAAAGCACAAAACTCCTGACTACGTGACCTTCCACGCCCTGCTTATTCTGTCCTAATTTGTATCTCAACTGTCTCCGCCTACTTTTCATTTTTCAGAAAAAAAATCTTTACTGTCAATTTCCTGGAATGCCTCCTGTGCTACACTGTGTCTAAAGGTCATCAGAGGTCTACTCAGTAGGCACAGGCCCTCGGGGTGGTCCTACTGGAAGTGGTAAAAACTTAGAGTTTGGCATTCCGAGTGAATTCTTTCAGCCATCAGAATCAGGCCCTGAAAAGGCTCTTAGGACCTCCATCTCGTTTCTCTGCTTTGTTCCATTCCGACTACGAAGTGTCCAGGTCTCCTCCACCATGCCCTCCTGCCTTGTAATGGCCTTGAAAACAAAAGGCTGATCAGTCCGGGTTTACAGGTTCCAAAACCATGAGCCCCAACAAATCCTTTCTCTTTAAAAGTTATATAATATCTGGATAATGCTTAATGTCTATATCTTTTATCCTAAACAATTTCTGTGAATATAATGATATGCAATGTGCTGATTATTGTTACTCTCTTACTGGCTGGTTGTGAAATTGTTTTGCTTTGGTTTCTTAAAAAAAAAAATTTTAAAAAGTTGGTTACCTCAGGTATTTGTTATACTACCACCATGTTTCTTCTGATCTAAAAACTTTTTTCCTTCTTGAACACTTCACTTCCTAATTCCTGACTTTAACTGTGTTGCTGATTTGTATTCCATAAGACTCAACACACACTTTGGGAGCTGATTTTGGTCCTTTTTCTCCAATCTTCCATTGCAATTTCACCTCTTCTTTTAAAATTCTGTGTTCAATACATGGCTTCCAGTCATGTTTTTCTATTTAACTCACTACTCTGTTAGCACCTTATCTTTTATTCACATTTATTTTCTTAATATCTAGTACAATGCTATAAAAACTTGATATTTATCACATTATAAATATAAATATAAGTGTAAGTATAAATATATGTTCTTTAAAGTGGATTATCCAAAAGCTCTCCTTTCTGAGTTTTACTAATGAAAAGGTTGAAAAGCAAAACAAAGAAAACTGGTAATCCCAAAATAATTACTTTATTACCAATAAAAGTTAAATAATTGAATGTACTTGTTTGTGCTTAAACTAACACCAAACTATAAATAAGACAGACCCAGGAAGCATTGGCTAGGGTAGATCACCGCAAACTTCTAGTGCTAAGCAGGTTGGGAAAGCCTGGTGTTTCTTCACTAACTGAACATTTTGACAGAATAAAACAGCCACGAGTGAGAAGGCATGTTCTCTCTTAGCAGGATTTAAAAACTGCATAGTCCAATTGAAAACAAGACAGTGAAACTTGATTTGAGGAAAAGCAGAAGACTTGTAGCAGGGAAGGGGAAAGAGGCTATTGGAAAATGATGATATAATGATACCATCAACATTTCATTCCAATAGGCATTATTAATGTAAGATATATTAATAAACTAAATATTAATCTCCTAAAACCACTTTCATTCTCCACATAAACTGACTTTCTTCAGTGGCCACTCATGTATCACAAATGTAACCTTCCGGCAAGTTTATATTTAGAATAATTGTTTAATTTTAGACTTTACTGTTTTATTTAGTGGTTACCCCCTTAGCAAATGCCTTTTTGGTTTGTAGGACCAATAAAGAATTCTTTCAACAATACTTTAGTCACAAAAGCCTAAAATTTGGAACACAGCAACTTCCAAGTTGCCTAGCAACAATCTGGGAAACTGAAACTTAATTTTGGATCGGTTAATCCTGAAGGAAATGCAGAATTAATTTTCCTCATTGAAACATCTTCATAAAGTCACCAGTCCATGTCCAAAAGGTCTTCTCCTCAGTTATTCAGTTTTTCATAGATTCTATGAAGCATTAAATTATGCTTAGTATTTTTATTTTTCTTAATATTTTTCAGTACAGAAATACTGCTTTTATTTTCAATTGTAACTAGACAAAATGTTTGAGTAAAATCAATTGTGAAGAAAATATTTCGAACTATGACTTTTTCTATTGATACTTCTCACAGCTAGAGAGGATAGCAAGAAATAGTTCACTGAAGTTTGTTCTTACATTATTTCAAATAAAACCAACCACAAGTGTAATGTCCTACATGAACATCTGTTCTGGAAGAAAAAAAAATCTTCCCTTCTCTCTTGGAGAGACTTTGCTCAGAAAACCATAAAAAGCTGAAGACATTTGTCCAAACCCACTATTTTCAGCTGTCATAACTGTAACTAACGGAACAAATTCTTCCTTTCTTCACTTTGAATGATGGCAACAAAAAATGTTTTTACCTTCATTACTCCCATGAAAGTATAAAAATTAGCAAAACTTCACCAGAGTGAATTTTTCAAAAGCTTTA
Source organism: Dasyprocta punctata (assembly GCA_004363535.1). Taxonomy (NCBI): domain Eukaryota; kingdom Metazoa; phylum Chordata; class Mammalia; order Rodentia; family Dasyproctidae; genus Dasyprocta; species Dasyprocta punctata. Next base: position 48,625 of record RJWM01004911.1, on the reverse strand, counting down.
ATACTAATCAAAGTGATAATTTATAATAAAATTGTATATGCATACAGATATGTCTCAGAATTCTCATTGTAAAAGACTGGGCTATGCACACCAAAGGATTAAGGACTCAGATATACATGCCTCTATTAATAAGTGTAAAGTAGAATTTGAAACTCTCAACAAAAAAGATTCTTGTATAAATTGCTTGGAATAGCAATCATAATTGTTATGAAGACAATTTCTAAGTGTAACTCTAGGTTTTCAGTTGGAAAAAATCTTACGTTTTAAAATAAATTGCAAAGGGTTATTACATGAGGTTTTTAAGAAGAACAAGTAACAAGAAATCAATCATTACCTTAAGTCATAATACAAAAATAAATGAGTTCCTGGCTAACACATCATGGGAACCCTGCTATGTGTAGGATTCTAACACAAAAAGCCTTATCAATTGCAAAGTGACAGAGTCCCACTCTAAAGGGACTTACTATGAAAAGAATTCAGCAACAAAAATAAATTTCAGAATATACAGCAACTTTTATCTGCCCAATATCACCATCTTTGTATTTAGGGGGACAACTTACTGCTTCCCAGGAAACTATGGAGTCACACGCAAAATTTGAAATAAAATAGTTCCTTTTTTCCTACATCTTACCTGCATTTATTCTCAGTTTCTCGATGAGAGTCATTCTTCTGCAGTACGATGGAAATCTTGTTGTTTTAATTTGCATTTTTCTAATGGCCAGAAATTTTGAGCATCTTTAAATATATTTATTGGCCATTTGTTAGTCTTCTAGAAGTAGACTAGAATCTACTCATTCAGTTGTCCATTTTTATTGGATTTTATTTTGGAGGGTCTAATTTTTTTGAATTATTAATACAGTCTAGATAATAATTTTTTCTCTGAGGAGTAGCTGGAAACTTTTTACCATTCTGATTGTTGTTTCTTTGCTGTATTGCTTGTTTCCTTTGCTGTTCAAAAGCTTTTTATTTGGCATAATTCTATTTGTTGATTCTTGTGTTATTTGCATGTTATTTATTGTGCAATTGCACTTCTGTTCAAAAAGTCCTTCCCCGTGCCTACATCTTCAAAAGTACTACCTATTTTATCTTCCAACAATTTAATATTATTGAAATTTAATATATGCTTCTGTTTTAATATTTAGATACTTCATCCATTTTGATTTTAATTTACCACATGCTGAGATATATAGGTCTAGACACAATCTTCTGCATATGGATATCTGCTCTTCCCAGTGGCATTTATTAAAGGGACTGTATTTCATCTAGTGGAGGGTTATGTTCCTTTTGTTATAGATCTGGTGGCTAAATGTGTCCAGGATTCTTTCTGGGTCTGCTATTCTGTTCATGGATCTACTTGTTTGTTTTCCTGCCAATACCATGACCTTTTTTATCAATACAGCTTTTTAATAATTTCAGGATTGCAATGGTTCCTGCTTTGCTCTTGTTATCCTGGATTGCTTTTGCTATTCCGCTTCTCCACTGGTCCTGTGTGAATAATACAATTGTTTTCTTCCACATTTTTGGTGAGCATGTAAGACAGTACAACTCCTAGGAAAATCAGTGCAGAGATCTCTCAAAAAACTAAAAGAAGACATTCCACTGAATCCAGTTAATACCCTACTAGGTATATTCCCAAAAGAGTTTTAAAAAACTTCATAAACAGTGATACATGCATGCCCATATTTATAATCACAAAATTTAATTCACAACAGCTCAATTTTGAAAGCAACCTAAATGTCCATCAACAGATGAGTAAAGGCAATATTGTATTTATACAAAATGTAGTGCCACTGTGCTATAAGGAAGCATAAATTTAAGTCATTTGTAGCAAATGGATACATACTTTCAAACCATATTAAGTGAAATAAGTGAGTTTAAGTATAACATAGTTTCTCTTATATGAGAAACCTAAAGTATAAAAAAAAGTGAAATAATAGGTAGGTAATAGGAAACAGGGAGATAGGTCTCTTGCAATGGAAGGAGACCAACTGGTGGGTGAAGGAAACAAAAATAATGATGAAGTTTCATATGCATACGCTGACTCTGTACAATGACTGTAATCATATGTGCCAGAAATATGTGCTAATACAAAATTTTTTTAAAAAGGCAATAGACCTACACAGAAAAACTGAAAAAAATGTCTGCAAAATGATATTTTTGTACAGGTGTTTCTCCTGTGATGAATGCTAGTATTTAATCTGCCTTAGTCTTAGCATAGTCAGAGTTCATTTTCACCCATATTGATTTGTGCTTGTTAGACTTCTATTCTTCTTCAGCAAGGGGTAAGGCATTTGAGTTAAAATTTCTCTGTTCATGTGTGTTATAAAAGGAATGCAACTTCAATTTAAAAATCAGAAACAAACAAAAGATAAAAAAAAAGAAAAAGAAAATATCTACAAGTCAAACAGAAAAATATAACTACACAACTATTTTGTTGGAAATTTGTCTTGGTTTTTGTTGTGCATAAATCTGTACATTTTTATGAGATTTAAATATCATCCTACTCTACTCTTCAACAGTATTTTTCACTGAGTAACTGATGCAAAAATATTTATGTCAAAAATAAATTGAACTGGTCCATCTCCATAACAATTCCAATTAGTTTTTCATCCCTTACACTTCCCTCTGTCCTCCCTCCCTCCACCTCGCAATCCCCTTCCCCCTTTGAGAATGATCTACCTCCCTACTTCCTAAGGTCTGTCTTTAATTTTGCTCTTTATTTTTATTCTTGGTTGCTTATGGAGGAGGAGCGATGTGATATTAAGCTTTATGTCTGATGTACCTGTAGCAACTTCTCACAAGGAACATATGCTACACACATGTTCAAACGGTCCTACAAAATGTTTTGCAAAATGTTGACAAAATGTTGTTGTCAATATCGTATTACAGCAGACCCCTGAAATGTGTGGGGGTTATGTTGCTAGAGCACCCATGAACTGTGAAAAATATGAATTTCATATATGGTCAGAAAAAACGCCTGTAAATGTCTGTATCTTTGCATAGTTAAAACTCAAAATATACTATGCTTCCTGTAGTTACGTAATCTAATTTAATAAAATATCGTATTAATACAGCTTTGGAAGGTGTGGGATATTTTGGAGGCATCTTAGGGATCCTGGGGCTTTCAGAAGAACAAAACTAAGAACACTCAAGTTAGCTACAGATGGCACAGCAACCTGTCATGATGAAGAAATGCAGATGCATCTGCCAATCAGCAGCCAATCTGCAGCAAGGAGAACTGAATAACGTTCTTGGATTGGCTACTTGTAAACCTCCCTCCCGCCCCACCAGAATTCAGAAGACATTCGTGGTTTCTGTGAAATTGCAGGGGTTTCCACAAACAATTGTTAATTAAGTGCTAAGGAAACATCTACACGTGACTGAGGCCGAGAATTCTGAACTGCAACTTCTCCAGTGTATACTGTGTCTTAAACGATTTCTTCATATAGCTCCTTCTTTGCTCATTGTCTAGTTACTTTCTCATTGCTGAGGCAAAACACCAGGCTACCATAAATTAAAGGAGGAAAAGTTTATTTCGGCTCATAGTTTATAGAGATTTCAGTCCATAGCTGTCTGGCTCCAAGGCAGGGTGGCAGGGCCAAGGGACACAGCAGAGGAAAAACAGTTCATGGCAGGCAGCAGGCAGCCGCCTTCCTTCCTTCTACTGTTTCCAGGCTACAAGTCTATTGATTGGAGCCACCAAGCCAAGGGTGGGACTTCATCCTTAATCTGCATTCACATACTCTAGATCCAGTCACTCCCAAAGTCCCACCTATGAGTGCATGAGGCTTTTAGAGGCATCTTAATACAAGCCAAAACAATCACAGTGCCACAGAATCTGGTAAACTTGTTTTTCTTTTTAAAAAATTTTTGTTTTGCAATCATTTAGACCTGCAAGTAAATGAAAAATAGTTCCATTTTCTCATATCACTTTCATTCAATTTGCTCTAATAATAAATCTGAAATAACTATATAATGTCACACACAGAAAACTGGCATTGATATAGTATTAATTCATCTATATTCCTTATTCAAAATTTCACTTCTTAACCACTAATAGATTTCTTTTTTTGGTTGAGATCCAATCCAGATTTACATATTGCAGTTAGTGGCTATGCTCCTCTCTTCTAGGTTTTGATAGTTTTTAATCTGCTTTTGTCTTTCATGATTTGGAGTCTTCTGAGAAACACTGACCAGTTATTTGGTAGACTACATCTCAATTTCAGTTGATTTTATTTTTCTTGTTATTATGTTGAGTTTATGAATTTGAGACAAGAATGTCTGGCCCTGTAAGCACACACCAAAGGTTTATACCAAGGGTGTATTTCTATTAATGATTTTTATGATTGTGTCTGCCAAATTCCTCCATTGTAAAGTTACTTCTTCCACCTCATTAATAAGTATCCTGTGTAGAGATATTTTGACAATGTGCATTTATACTATTTTTATAACATTTTACCAAATAATTTTAACACCTAGAAATTCTTCTCTATAAAATGATAGTGAGGTATTTGTCCAACAGAGATAATGTATTTTGATCATGCTTGTTACCTATATTCATTGGAACTCTCCTCTAGGGAGGAATTGTTCCCAGTTCCCTACTTAATCAGTTGTTTAGTTTTATCAGTAAGACTTGACAATGGATTTCCATATAAACATATACCGGTGCTTGTTCAGATTTAGTGTACCCATACTTTCAAAATCGCCTCAAACCCCCTTTTGAAGCATATTTACTAATTCTAACTATATAGAGAATCTCACTGCAGATCTTATTTCTCCAATTACTGAAGTTAGTACTTTGCTTTCTCATCAACCACAGCATTGCAAATGTGCTTGTTTCTCCTTGTGTTCCATTTTAGATTTTCCCTGCAAAATGCTGATTTCAATTATTTATTTAGCTATTGTATATTTGAAACATCATCATACTATGGTTCTTAAAGTATAAAAGAGTGTACTCTCCTTACCTCTACTACCACTTTCCCCTTGGCCGTTTGTGCCGCTCCGTTCTCTTGAACTGCTGTAAGAAGCACATCTCGCTAGTGGGGGGTTTATCTCTTCTACCATTTTGTCTCTATTTTCTTCCTCCCATTCTCCCTTACGCAATGAGGAATGGGTGAGAGATGCTTTCTGGCACTGTGCTTTTCACCTGTTACCGTCTGGTGTTTGCACTCGCGCAGGTCAGACGGAGGCCGCTAGCTCCATCCTTCACGCAGCTGTGGAGGAGGAACCTGTGGTGTGAGTGCATTATGTCTGAATGAACCACTCCTCATACGAGGCACTTGTTGTTTTTTTTTTTTTTTAACAATATGTTATAAGTGCACAGTCTGTAAATGAATAGCCTTTGCGTATGTATTTTCATGTTTAGAAGTTTATTTTCAGAACAATTACTTCAAAGTTATATGGTGGTGTCAAAACAGATTTTTAAAATATAAATGTCCAGAATGTTTCCCACTCGAGTTTTGGATCAAGCATAGATATTACAAAGCCTTTCACTTCCATAAGCAAATACCACCCTTTTAGAAAGTCATGTCACTAAGAACTATGTTGAGTAGATTAAATATTGGGAAGTATCCAGATCCCAAGGAAGTGAATGAGGAAATTTGAAGTCACTAAATAAATTTCAGGGCTAAATTCATAGGAATAAGAATATAAAAAACAAGATTAAAATAAGCATGGTAGAAACAAATAACATTATCACCACAAGTGCTCAGTTAGAGGATATTGATAAATGTTTCCTGGCAGACAGAGAGACAGAGAGAAAGAGAGACAGACAGATGGACAGATAGACACAGACAGACACAGACACACAGACACAGACACAGAGAGTTCTATTTGATATTTCAGATTTCAGTTTCGTGGTTAATAATTTCACATAACAGAGCAGGGAAATACATCTTCCCTTTAATACTATTATATAAGTAATAAATAGCCTTTTACTGTGATTAAAATGTTAAAATATATTGTTGAGTATTTTAGATTTTTTTTGTCTGAACTGATACCTGATTTTATGAAAAAATTTGAACTTAAAAATAGATTTGTAACCTGAGCACTGCACATTGATGAACATCACTCTTTTTTTTCTCACTATTTATTTTTCAAAGATCCTGTTAACTTTTTGTTGTTGTTGTTGCTTTGTTTGTTTGTTACCAGGAACTGAACTCAGGACTTTGCACTTGCCAGGCTGGTCCTGTGCCATTAAGTTATATCCCTGGCTGAGGAACACTTCTAATTAAAAGTTAGTGTTTCTTAAAGTTTGCCAGTAGATTTAATGAACCTCACACATACATACAGCTTTATTTTAGCATCACCAAATGCAACCTTCTATCTTCAAGTTAAACATTGTTTCTAAAATTGGAATTCCATTAGATCAAATTATTTACCCATAAAATAGTTGCTTTAGTTAAATACATGTATATTTTTATTCTTCCATAACATGCCAAGAAGGGAATTTATAATTATCATTTCTATTTTAATACTGGCTGATAATTTTATTCCTTTGATGGTAAGAGAGAATAAAAACTTAATTCCTGCTATTATAAGGGTTAACAATAATACAAGGACCTTATGCAAATCACTTGGATAAAGTTTTGTCTATGTTTTTTCAACTTCATTTTGCTCTTTTTAAAAAGAACATTTTTATTGTTGGAAGTTGTGGATATTTTTGTAAAGATATTTATAAAATGTATGTAGATGAAATATTTGTAGATACTTGATGCGATGTGATATATTGATCCAGACCAATTACAACACTGTTGGAATGGTTAGGTTTTTGCGAGGTTAGTTCAGGGAATTTGATTTCTGCCCAACGCAGAGAATGTAATCTTTGTGTGAGAACAGGGATATGAAGAATAAACTTTCTACTAGAACAATACAGCCCTGAGGCAGGTCCTCAGTACTTGACTTGTGCCTACAGAACACCTTTTTCTTACCTATATTAGCATATGTAATAATCTGTATAATCCATGTTTTCCTGCCATTTAATTTCATGGCCAATGTGTGTCTCAACTCATGATGAGTGCTTTATATATTTTAGATATACTAATTCTGGTTGAATTTTTATATAATTTTTAAACATGCTCATCTAGAATAATTGTCCTCAGAGTGTGCTCCTGGAACTCTTCAGGGAACCCTTTGACTTTTGTTTGTTTGTTTTGAGATATAGTCTTGCTATGTAGTCCAGAATACTTTGATCTCTCTGTATAGCCCATGCTGGGGTTCAACTGACAGAGAACTCTCCTGTCTCAGTCTCCCCAGTGCTGGGATTACAGAAATGTACCTCCGTGACTTTCTGCACCTGGATTTTTTAAAAGTGGTTTGAGTTTAAAACCATTTTATGAGAGTACTAAGACATTATTCTTTCTTTTCTCTCGGTCGCTAATGATTCCTGAATTGAGTTTTCTGGAGTCTAACATGTGCCATCACTGCTTTAAGAGTTGTTAGAATGTGAATCCCAAATGCTTCTGGGAAATCTCTAAAAGTTTCAGTTTTGCTTTTAATCAGTACATGACAATAGGTCTATTTCACATACACAAACAAAAAAAGCTTTCTAGGGCCTTTGGTAAATTTTAAGGTCGTAGGTTAAAGCTGCTGAGACCAAAGAGTTTGAAAACCAACAAAACTCAAATTTTCTTAGCATTTGGGATTAAAAAATAAGGAAATCATAACATCTTCTATTACAACCCTGTACCTCTAAACATCATCAGATAACACAAGACTTCTGCCAGAACTTTCTTTCAAGCATGATGACTTACTTCATCAGAGTGGGTTATTTAATACTCAAACTGTACTCAAGAAAGAAATTATCATATCCAAAAATATAGACACATCCATACCAGTCTACAATAAAAACATTTGAACAACTGCTTCAGATCTTAGTATTTTTTCATCAAAATGAAAACTTATGCTAAAATTTTTTATTACTTCTTGATTTTCTGACTAAGCTCAAATGTAGTAAAATTTTGCTTCCATTTGTGAGAAGCTTGCCTCCACATTCTCATGTTGACACGATTTTTTTCCTCTTAGTATATTGGTCTGTGGATGTATTATAAAAACAGCAAGATATATATATATATATATATATATATATATATATATACATACATACATGTATGGTCAGTGATAAAAATTCTTAGTTAAGTACCTAGCACCAGATAAGAAAAAATTGTAGGTTAAATCAGGAAATCCAGAAGAGTAAAAAGTAAAACTACTTTTCAGTTGAACAAGGCAGGAACAATAAAGATCATAATGACTTTAAATTTTAAGGTTCTGCAAATATTAACTTCTGGTCCTTAAAGCAAAATAACAAGTTCAAAAGTTGACCTGCAACTACTTGAGAGCCCTTAACATTTTAGATAGTATCTCATTTTAAATAAATATGTTTTAGGCTGATTTATTTACCTAATGAAAGCATATTTTAAAGTACACCATATCCATTTTTGTTAGGTAAAAGAATTCCAAATTATAGCAAATCAGTTTTCCTATGTTCACTCTTCATGGAATTAAATATCATGAAAATTATTTATTGATTGAATACTTAAATGGGATTCATTTTGTTTGAGACTATATAAAGACAATAGCTGAGTTAGTTTTTCAATCATGTTTAGGAATCTATCAAGCCCAGTGATCTCAGGAGTCAAATTATTTAAAGGACAATAAGAGCACAAGACTTTTGTCATCATTTCCTCAAAATTCATTCAATATAAAATGTTTTTAAAGAAAGTTATATAACAGCCAAACAATGACCATGAAGAAGATGATGAAGACAAAGAAAGGAGAGCAAAAGGAAGAAGAAAGAGAAGAGAACAAGAAGGAGAACTAGGAGAAGAAAAAAAGATATTCTGATTACCGACCTGTACTTTTAAAGCCATGCAAGTCATAACATCTGTGGATAGAGTACATTGGGTGCAATCTACTCTTAAATTCCTAGAAAGCACACAATTATCTCAAAATTGATCATGTCAAACGCACTCATAGTACAATAACAACAAAAACAGTTTCTAAGATTCGAGGATTGGGAGGAGGCTGGCCGTCATTGTCTGTGACCGCGCCCTTCCCTGACTGCGAATGAAAGCACAAATGGACGGCCCGTGTACACATGATCACTTCGTGTGGTGTCTATTGTCTACTTCCTGTCTTCTAGAAATGCTTTTTGCTCTCTTTTCAATGCCATAGATATTGACTCTGAGGACTAATTTTCTTTCTAGACCTTCTTGTGGTTATGAAGAAAATGGATACTGCAATGACATGTCACCATGTGCCTTCCAAATTCTATCTCATGGACACATGTTTTGAAGGCTGAGATGGGCGTGCCCTTGAATTGAGGGAAGCATCAATTTGTACAGTGTGGGCAGAGTGGAGAGTAACTTCAGTCAATTAACACAATTATCTAGAAAATCTAGATGGAGCCAAACTATGAATAAGCTTTAAGAATAAACATGAAACTCAAGAGTTTATTCTTCACTGGGCAGATACTAGAGAATGATCAGTGTATAATAAGGAACATGCTATTTGGCACATCATTTTAGTGTGATTCAGCTTGTCACTCTCCAAAAGTTTATTGTAATAGTTATGGAAGACGCAATTGTGTACTATGCCTTTGACAGTGATACTTGCCATTTTTATTCATTTAAATAACTGTTTATTCACGTATTTTTTCACTTATTAGGTTTACAGTGCATGCAGTTTACAACCATCTTCAGGAACAGTTGCATGTGTGGCTATAGCTTGTTTCTACTTTTTATTCCTTTTGTCTTCCCTTCCCCCTCCCCCTCCTCCAGTTTCCCTATCCCAGGTTTCATTCTTGCTGATATTATTAATCTTAATTTATGTTGTGGCGTATCATGTGCACATTAAATGGGATGCTTAGGCTTCTGTGAGTGGCGTGTCTTCATTCTTCTTATTGCCTCCTCCCTCCTCCTCAGCTCTCCATCTTGCTCCCTTGGGCCACGTCCCTATTGCAAGCAGTCCATCCTCTTGTACCACTGTATCTGTCCTTTATTACTCTGTTTGTAGTTTGCCTCACTAAAACGAGAGATACCATATGACACTTAAGCTTTCGTGTCTGCTTTGTTTCACTCAGCATTATACTTTCCAGGTGTATCCACTGTCTAACAAAAGTCTTGAACCTGTCTTTCTTTATAGAAGAGTAGTATGCTGTTATATGTAGTATTATGGCTTGTGTTTAGATGTCCCCTAAACCCTCATGTGGTCCTAAGTGGGCTTTTTCAGAGGGCGCTGAATCTGCAGCATGGCTGAATGGTGAATGGTTGATGGTGCAATGCTGGGATTAATGGTGGGTGATTACTAAATCAGTCCACTGGTTGATTTAGCACCGCCCTAATCCTGGTAGCCTGGATACAATATAAGGGACAGAAAAAGGCCTGGTTTCTCCTTCTCCTGTTGTTTTTGCTACTTTCTGCACACCATGAACTGTTTCTTTATGTGAAACTACTCTGCTTTGGAGCCAGCTGATTATGGAGTGTTTTTAGCTGTGTCAGTCCTATCATGTCTACTGAGAATAATCTTAAATATTTTCTCCAGAGGTGGTTTAGCATTCACAAGTCTTCTGAGTCGGTCTTTTTCATGGAAATATCTTGCTTTTCCATCTACTTTGAAGGACAGATTTGCTAGGTAAATTAATCTGGGTTGAAAGTGATTTGCTCTTAGGACTTGGAATGCTTCACTCTAGGCTCTTCTGGCCTTTAGGGTTTGCATGGAGAAGTCTTCTGTGACTAATTAGTTTACCTTTGTTTGTGATTTTGTTGTCTTTCTCTTACTATTTTTATAAGTTTTAGGGCTTTTTGCTGTATATCTGGTAATTTAACAAGCATATGCCTTCATGAGCATCGTTTTTCATTTCTCTGCAATTTATGGATTCTATGTACGTTTCTACATAAATGCAGGCATTTCTGTCTGACTGTTTTTGAGACTATGCTTGCTGAACCTATCATTTAAATTTTGAACTATTTTGGTTAGATCGTTTAGTATTTCTCCCAAATTTACTGTGGGCATTCTGAATGAAATTGTTGTGAACTTTTGGTTTAATTCCTCTTTGAATTCATGTATTTTTTCATCCCTTCTAAAAATTTTTTCATGGAGTTCTACTACCTGGTATTTGTTTTCTTCTCCATGGAAGAGTTGAAAGAACTCAGAGACTCCTATGGCCTTGCTTCCCCATGGGGACTTTTCTCCTCTTTTGGGGGAGAGCACTTCAGATCAAGAGCTAGGAAAGTGAGGAGTTTATGACTTATATGGATATGTGAGGTAGGATTTTGCCTTGTAGCAATTTTCAGTTTTGGAAGTCCAGTGCAAGTATTTACTTGCTATTTACCTTAAATGATTTGAATTCTGTCCATATGGTTTACTGAAAAAATTATTTCTGGTAATACAAGGATCATCAACAGATTCAATCTTCCAATATATCTCTATTGTAATCCTGGCATTTACCTGTACTCCTTTTGTCTATCTTCTGTGCACACTATGATCATTTATTATTTACTATTGTTCTGCAGTGAGGTAGGTGAAATGGAAGGAGGAGAATGGAAGGTGGTTGGATAATGTATATAAGACACTAAGGGGTAGGTTTGTTGGGGTGATAATGGTAGATGAGAAGAAAAGTTTGATGCAGGTTCTTATTCTATTGGAGTACTTATAGTTGAGCCAGAGGGTTGAGAATTTTTAGAGGATAATTGGAGGGGAAAGGGCAAGATAATGGAGGAAAGAGGTTTACTTTATAATTGAGGAAAGTTGTGCGGTTGTCAGAACCTGCTCACAAACAGAACAATAGGCCAGGTAAGATACCTTGGATGAAGAGAATCAAGGGTTAAAAGTGGCTACAGGGCGCACGCCTTTAATCCCAGCACTCGGGAGGCTGAGGTAGGCGGAGCGTTGTGGGTTCGAGGCCGGCTTGGGCTACAATGCGAGCACAAGGCCGGCCTGAGCTACATAGTGCGACCCTGCCTCGAAAAACCAGGGCCGGGAGTTTGGCTCAGTGCCTCAAGTGCCTGCCCTGGCAGGTGCGAGGTTGTGAGTTCAATCCCCGGTGCCGCAAAAAAAAAAAAAAAAAAAAAAAAAAAAAAAGTGGCTACAGGGCAGCTAAATATGGGAAATTAAAAACTAAGGAGAAGGATTTTGTGTGTTTGGAAAAAATAGTAAGAATATTGCTTTGGGGGCTTGAGCTGAGGAAGCCAGATAGGGAGCTGAGATGAGAGGAAGGACCTTAGCACCTATTAAATCAGGTCCCATGGAAGAAGAAAATATACAAATGTAAATGCCTGTGAGCATAAAAATCATAAAAGAACATAACTCCAAACTATTAAATAAATCAAGAAATGAGCAAAAACCTGTAAGATGGGAATGCAAATCAAATATTCCAAGGAGACAGTGCATACGTGCTTCATATGCAGATTCCTTGCCAGAATATGTGAAAGATCACACCCCAATAACCTGTCTAACCCTTCCATTGCAATATTTAAGCTAACTCACACTGAGAACTTCTTTCTGCTCGTTTGCAGGCTTTCTTTCAATTTTATCCTTGCCAAGTTCTTGGGTTAGGAACTGTTGCTGTCCCTCTCTCTGGATGCGATGGTGCAATAGGCAGACAGGTTCACTGGCATGAAATTGTCCACTGGTTCAGGAGAATTACTAAGCAACCAGATTGGCTACAGTAGCTACAAGCTAATCAGATACAGAGATATCTATCAGAGCAAGCTGAGGATACAGCATCTCCTCTACTCATCCATGGTGGACCTTCCAGATCCCTCCTGATCTTCCTTCAACTTCTGTGCTGTGACGTCTCCTCTAGTCAGTCATGTGCAATTCCCTCCTCCAGAGCTTGGCCCTCTCCAAAATCCAGGTCCATTCTTTGGCTAGCATTTCTGGTGTCCTGTGCAGAGGAGAAGCAAAGCAGAGCCAGCCCCAAGTTAGCAGTGGCTGAGACAACCATGGAGTCCACCTTGTGAAGCACTATTTGGGCTGCTGGTCTGAGTGTTCTGAGTTCCTCTTTTTATTCATGTATCAGAGAGTCACATACTGAATGGGAAAAAACCTGCTGTGGACTGTGAATAAAAGGTAAATGAAAAAATCTTGAGTTACATTCATTGTTCATATCCTAATAATATTTTAGAAAAAAGGATGTTCTTTGTATTTTCTTTTTTATATTTTCTGCTGAGACTCAGTGTAGTGCACTTTATTGATGGTACATGAGAGAGAGGCTTGTGGAACCTCTCCTCTTCTTCAGGTGATCTGGGATGGACTCTGAAAAGCAGAGATTTTCAGTATTTATGAGGACTGATTAAGGGCAGTAAGTCCCCAGCATCTAAAGGCCTCTCTTTTCCTCTTGTATTCTTTCTGGGCTTTGTGGTCCAGCGAACTCATACTCTAGGGCCTATGTAGTCTATAAAATCCAGAACACTGTTACTATACACAGATTCATTGTCATATGAGGACAGAGCTCAACAGAATTCTCGTGAAAGGCAATGATAACCTCAGCGCTGAAAGCAGAAGTGTGTGATTTTCAGGGTTACAGTTTCAGCAGACACCCTGATTCTTGTAGCCAGCATACCATGTTGGGGGTTCTCTGATGTCTTATTTATATCTCCTTAATCAAGTCACACTTTACAGCTTATTCCGGGTGGCAGGACACACTAGGTGTCAGATGCATGGAAGGCCATATCGGTCAGCTCCTTATTCATTCCAGGGATGACCTGTCCCACAGTGCCAGTAGATCCAGTGATAATGTTCTGGGCAGTTCCACAGCCTGCATGTTCTATTCTTCTGAAAGGACAATGCACAGTTTTCGAGTGGCAGTGATGGCATGCACTGTGGTCATGAGTCCCTGCACAATAATGAGTTCATCAAGAAAGACATTGGCCAGAATGCACTATTGGCCATTCTGAGGGAGGTGTCATACTTCTCGTGACTCTCGCCTAACACAAATGTGGGGACATTGACAAGGGCCTGGAGGAGACTATTTTCTTGGCTCCAGCCTCCAGGTGAGCCCCAGCCTTTCCATGGTAGTGAAGATACCAGTGGACCATGCTAGCATCACCCCACTTGATACTGATGGGGTCTTGCGCTTGAAGGTGGAACTGGGTTTTCCGTTGCTGACAGACTTCTCACTCTCAGCCTCCACTGTGCCATGGAATTTGCCATAGGTGGAATCCCACTGGAATACACGTCGTGGTGACCATATCCACTTTGCCAGAACTGAAAGCGGCTGTGGTAGTGAGGCATGCAGTGTGTCCAAATCCATTCCCTCCAAGCTTCGCCATCACATCTTGGGGACACAGCTAGCACTGCTCCGTGAAGTGCTGTAAGGGTCTGCCTAGTAAACAAAAGAACAGGGGGATGGAGGTGCCTGGTGTGGAAAAGGGATGGCTAGAGATGGGCCCTTCATTTACATACCCCTCATCACTATGAACAAAGTGACATTCAGTAACAAATAGATCTATGAGTTAAATCTGATTAGAGTAAGTTCAATTAAAGACAAATTTGTAATGTGGGTTTTCTATAACAGCATTTTTAGTGGTCATTACGAATTATATAATTAAATCTTGACAAAACCTTCCAAAAACTCATTTTTTCTAGAATTATAATTATACGTATTCTGTATGCTAGCTATATACTATTAACAATTTAATACCAAAGTGAATTTGTTCTGTCTTCCAACTCCTAGAGTCACACAAAAAAGAGATACATATTTCTATTTCAGAGAGAGAGTAATAATATAAAAACACTGATAAAATTTTGTCTTTTAAATACATAGCACTGTGCTAAACACTTTTGGTACATTATCTCATTTAACTCTTACAGCAACCCTTAAAATTAAATTAATAATATTCCATCAAGGAAAATTAAGCAGGTTTGGTTAAGTTAATCAAGTACCTTACTCAAAGTCTCCCAGCAATAAATAATTTGGCCAGAGTTTAAAATCGGGTCTATTCGACAACAAAATTGGTTTCTACAAAGACATAACCTTACTATATACGGCACACAGATAGAAGGGGGAAGACTCAGTTAACGTTTACTGACATCTGTTGAGTACTTAGCATCGTGGTAAAATTTTCACATGGTTCCTTCAAGCAGCAAGTCCTATCAAATTCTTATTATGCAAAACCTTTCCCCATATGTATACTGATTTAACAGTGTCTCATGTGGTAAGAAAGCACAGATATCTCTTAATGATAAAATTCACAGCTGTTTTCTTTAGCAGATACTTACTCAAGGTCATTCTCCTGATTCTAAATAAGGTTCTTCGATCACCCCATTAATTGTGCTCACTGACTTTCAGAGAGGCTTGTTAACTTCCAATTTGGTTTGTCTGCTGCAAAGTAAATGAGGGAATGCCCAAAACTCTTAGCATAAGATCTGACAGATTACAAACGAGGCTGCACTTTGTAACAATGTGAAATATTTCCTTTTGGGTTTGTTAATCAGTATGGACTAGGCTGCAGTTTTTCAATAGAATGAAGGTTTATTTCTTACCCACGTCACCATGGGACGTAGGGTAGGACTCCCCTGGGTACCAAGGATGCAGGAAGCTACACTGGCTCCCATCTCAACTCTTGGTCCCATGGAGTGCTTTTCTCCCCACACCAATGACACAGAGAAGCAGTGTGAGCAAATGTTGCATCAATTCTGAAAGACCTCGGAATGAAAGTAATACATCACTTCTGCTTCTTTTCACGGAGATCATTGATTCTGTGGCACAATGAGAGATAAAAGGACTAGGAGTTAGACAAATAGCATGGGCATGGGGAGTGCAATGGTGACCTCTGCCAAAACAGTCTCCAGTCGACAAGGTTCTATTCCCTTCCAAAGACTCTTATAAACCAAAGACTCTTATAAACCAAAGACTCTTATAAACCAAATCAAAGATACAGTGATGTCTAAGGAGAGGGCACACCAGGCAAGTCTGCTCTTAGTCTAGCCACAGTCACTCTTCATGAGTTAAAGGGGTGGATGGAGATGAGGATTTGAACTCAAATCTCAAAATAACCAGCAGGTTGTCCATTGACCAACAGTGAGCCCCACGTGCTGTTCTCTCTGTATTCGGCAGAGATCTCTCTGCCAGAGTGATCTGCTGCTGGAGAACCAAGTTCTCCGAGATCCTGTCCCTGGCTAATTGTCACAGGTTTCTGCCAAATTTTGTCAAAGTTCAAGCAGAAGACCAAACGTCTCTCCTGTGACTATTACTCTCCAAACACGATGTTACTCTTGACTCCTAGTCTCATCTGTGCTGTAATTTAAAAGCTAAACACTATAAAAGCAAAAATTTTTATTCAAGAAAGTTATTTAATTATTTTGCTATTCTGTTGCTTAAGGAGTTGATTTCACCATAGATACTGAGAATTGGAAGTCAAGGTAAATATCACCATGACACTCAGTTCATGAGATAGAGATATAAGAAAAATATTCAGTCAACCAAATGCTACACAATTAAAGAATCATTTTAAATGTATTTCCTCAAATTTGTCCCAGTGTTCCACTGAAACCATGTCTTACAAGAATGACTTTGTCTCACATTAGCAGATCATGAATATGCAACTCAATTTTAAGCTGTAATCTTATTTATTTTTTTTTTTTTTGGCTGCACCGGGGATTGAACTCACAGCCTTGCGCCTGCCAGGGCAGGCGCTTAAGCCACTGACCCAAACTCCTGGCCCTGGTTTTTTGAGGCAGGGTCGCACTATGTAGCTCAGGTTGGCCTTGCGCCGCGTTGTAGCCCAAGCCGGCCTCGAACTCACAACGCTCCGCCTACCTCAGCCTCCCGAGTGCTGGGATTAAAGGCGTGCGCCACCACGCCCTGCTTCTGTAATCTTATTTTTAATTTCTGGAAAATATGTGTTGCTGTGCTTTTGCTGTTGTCCTTATTCTAGTGTGCTCCCGTTTTCCTTATTCACACAAAATGGGGCATGGTGACACCAACTTTTCACCATTTTTGTCTATGTCTTGATCTTTGATCACACAGCTCAGTTTTCTGAACAAGGTTGAACAATCTCTTCCTTGTCTTATAAACAACCATTTCTTCTCTCCTTCTCAATTGCAATAACTCATTTTCTGTGAAGACATTCCTAACTTCCGCAGAGACAGCTAGATGTTCAGGGTGCTGCATATCTTCTGAAACCTTTGTGTTGCAATAGTTTGCAAACATAAATTCCCTAAATGCCAGAATCACCTGCTGAAATTCTTTTCCTTCCCATGCCTCCCCTGGGAGTTTGAAACTCAGAAGATCCAAAATTATTGCTTACTAACTGAAAATATTTATTTTGTTTAATACTCAATGAATCACTTCAGATTTATGGATAATTACTTTTTTTTGTTTTTAATCATAAGAAAGTTCATTTATTACTTTTACTGTCAGTTCTCTACATGGTAATGGACAAGTGACATTTCACTGTTGAGATATTTTAAAGATCTACTAACTTTTATTTTTTTTAATTTTATTTTAAAGAGAGTAAAATCCAACAAAAGACAACAGAACAATCAAAACAAAGCAGTAGAAAGGCATAGAACTTCAAAGAGAGACACTATGAAAACAATAGTTACTATAGTATATCTTGTTATTTTCAGAATAGTTGACCATTCCATCAGGTAAAAACAGGATATGAAATGGAGAAAAATAAAAAAATAAAATAAAATAAAAAGAAATGAAAATCAATCAAAATTAAGCAAAACAATGAGAATGATATTGGGGTTTGGATACACAACAGAGGACAATCCCACATATTTGCCACACTGCACAATGTCATCTTCCCAAGAAATGCTCAGACTGCGGGCACCAGGCCTGCAATATAACCTAACAATACAAGCATTTAGTTCCTTTATGGACCTTAGTTGCTATGAATTTAGCCAGTCCCCTGAGCCAGAAGGTTGCTTATGGGGGGCGTGGGGAGTCCTTGATACGTAGCCCACATGCCCATAGGCCTATGGGACACACATCTCTTTCACTTCCTGGAGTCTGCGCAGTCGCGCACACTCACCAAGGAGGCAGGCGGGGTTTCTTCTGGTTGCTGCCTCTCTGCCCAACATGGCTTGACATAGCTACTTTATAAATAATCTTTGTGAAGTTACATCTGAAATACTAAAAGTAAAGCTGCTTCTGTTTAGGCCCTAATTCAAGCAGTGAATTTTTCATTTTATATTGCAAACATATGCATAATTAATATTTAAACCTCTTCAGTATAGCATGAAACATGTATTTCATACAATTTCAATATACTTTTATTCAAAGGAGTTTACTGTAAGGTTTTTTCCATAGCATAGCAAACACAACATACACACACAGATATGTGTGTGTGTGTGTGTGTGTGTGTGTGTGTGTATGGAGAGAGAGAGAAAGAGATACCACAAAAAACGCTGTTTACGTCAGGAAAAGAAAAACCGATGCAAATATTTTTATACTAAATTTATTAAGGCATTGTAAGATTAATACAAGTTACTTTTGTCCTCTACAATTACAAGAGGTGCTCAAAGTGGTGGCCATGAGCTTCTGGAAATTTATTATGAGGAATAGCTGCAGTATGTACAGTTTTTTGTTTCTCTGTGGGTGTTTATTTATATATACATATATGTATATATATATACACACATATATATGTATCTTGGTAACAATGTAGCAAACAAATTATATGTGTACATATGAACTTAAATGTTTATGTAAAGCTTTCCGTTAGAACAGAAATATTCTAACTCATTTGTTAAATAATAGCCTATGTGACAATATGGGACTGAATGAAGAGAAAGTACATAAAATTGTTAAGTAAAAACAACACCTGTCATGTGTGTTGTTCCCACCTGAGTCGCCTGTAAGGAGAAGAATCCACCCCTTTCTCCTTCAGTTATTACTGAAGTATGCTTTGAACATCACCTGCTACATAGAGTGCTGCATTTGATTGGAAATCTAAGACTGCACTGTAAAGTTCTTCTCGGTTTCCCCTGTGCATCTGGTATTCAAAGGTGTTTGTTTGACGAATAATGAGTAATAGAACTGCTCCATACACTGCCTCAATGCAAAGTAGAACTAGGAAACTATACAACTAGAAAGGTATGTAGGGAGGTATGGTAAAGTAGGAGAATGGCCCCATTCTTCAGACCAACGATGTCCCAGTGCAGGTGTCTCATTCTGAGAGCCAGGCTGTGTTTATCTCTCCTCTCTGCAGGACTGCTCTGCTAAAGGCTTCAGACCAACTCACCCAGCTTCTTGCTTGTGCTTCTCAAGAGTAACACAGACCCTACTGAGCTTCCAGTGTCATGAAAAGAGCAGAGCACGCTGGAGCGACCGGGGCTCGGTTCCTTTCCAGACCCCCTCCCCAGGACACAATCTGCCCTCCACACCCCAGTCCAGGGCCAATGTCACCTGGGGTGAGGTACAAAACCCCCAGATGCCTGCTCTCTGGAGTCCCCTGACCGTGGTACAAAGGAACTCTCGCATCTGCACCCCATGGTCACTGGGCAGATTTCTTGAACCCTGAAGGACCAGCTAGCACTGAATCCTAGGCTTCTGTTGTTCTTTGCTACCCATCTGAAGTAATGAATCCAAGCCACGTGGCATGCTGCATACACATGTGCTGGCATCACCAGACCCAAACAGCTTTGCAACTAGAACACACTGAACCAGCTTCCATGCTCATCCGGTCTGAAGTCAAATTAGGAAACCATGATGAAGAAGACAGGAACTGATTAAGCTCTCAAAACATCATCTTCTTCAGAGCTCAGTATTTAATCATAGATATTGCCCAGTTAATTGCAAATACTCGGAGTATTCTAAGTAGAAGTACAAGATAGCCAGGTCCTAAAAGATAGGCAACATACCAGATAACAATCAGAAGCTATGTAATACAGTTAGAGGAAAGTAAAATCTTGGGATAACTATATAACTGGTATCACAATCTTAGCAGGATAAAAACACAGGAAATAAAAAAGGAAAACTAGCATATGAACAAGGTCGCCCTTGCATGCATGTGTAAAGGGTAAAGTAGATTCATTTTAAAAATGACTCATGAAAAACCGAAGACTAAACACTTACATTTTCTATTGTTCCAATTAAGAACAGTTTATTTGCGTTCTCTTCAGTGAGGGGAATTAATCATTCGGTGGAGCACACAGGGCACAGAAAAAGAGCACTGAGTAGAAATGACAGAAAGCCTGATTGCAGGTCAAGCAAAGGAAGAATTATAGCAAAAACAGCTGTCCACAATGGAAATGGTTCACTAAAAGTGCAGGTTGTTTAATTCTTATCAAAAACTATATGAGATCAGATGTGTTTCAGGTTTGTTTAGGGTTTGGGAAATCTGCATATATATCATGAGCTATTCTAGAGATGGAAGCCAAGCCTAAACACAGGATCCATTTAGGTTTTATGTGTCCCTAGCTCACATAGCCCATGAGTTGCACAGTATTTTCATAGGACCTGCATGTTAACTGGGACTTGTTCCATGAGGCCAGGTGCAGAACTTTCCACATGTGATATCAACTTGGTACTCCAAAGATTTAAGATTTTGAAACACTTTGCATTTTATTAGAATTGCTCAAATGGAGGTAATGGAGGATGTTTAGCAGTTTAGAAGTGAATTTTTCTTGTATGTTTTGGCATCAGGAAAAGGTGTCAGAGGCAGACATGACATCTTAGCAAGGTTAATAAAACTCAGTCTCTTGCTTAAGAAGTATAGAGGTTTTCAGTATCTGTAATGAACCCCAAACCATTGTGCTGCCTATGAATAGGACTTTCACAGAGGGGTTTCTAGCCAGGTGGTGCCATGAAGAACTTAAGGTAAGAAGTCTTTGTTTCCACGGCTAAGCAAAACCTTTCAGGAATCATTCCTGTCAGACAACCCTTTCCATTATCTCTCTTTTATAGAGCAGAGAAATAGAAAAAATAAATTAATTTTCTCAGTCCTATCCAGTAAAGATGGAGGAGGACTTAGTCCCAGAACTAATATCATATCTATGATAGAGTTATTTCTGTAGCACTAAAGTCATTCAAAAAGAGGGAAGAAATCGATGTGGAGGACTTTTTTAGAAAGAGAGTTAACCATGAAATATAAGTGGGGCATTCAACTTACTTTCACTTGAGAAATCAGTATTTTTATGATTCTTAAGACTTAGTGTCAATTCTGATCAAAATGGAAGAATCAATTTTTTCAAAATTGACATCTCTTATTTTATGTACCTTTTTGCTTGAGTTGAAAGGTTTGATTCTTACCCATATTATCGGATTCACATACTTGCTTTTCCCCAGTTTTATCAAACCATATGAATAGAATAATGCCCAAACCATAATACCAATGTTACCATTAAAACTTGATAATTGAGTCAACTTTAAAGATTTTTTGCTAATTTTTCCTCATAAAACATTTTATTTAGAAGGTCTAAGTTCAAGATGTCTTGAAATAGTTACTTTTTGGCATACTATGGAATCAAATACACAATTAGGTTCATTTCCATTCATTTCCAATTTTACACTTTGCTTCCTCTTTAACATAAAGTTCTAATTATGCAAGCACTATCAATGTAAATGCAAGACCTAGGTACATACAACAAGGTATGCCCTATGAAAATGAGTCAGCAATATTTCAAGTCAAAGATGTGTACATTCTCTGCCCTAGCAGTCTTACTTAGAAAAATCTATACCAAAGACACATGGCAAAAATAACTACTTGTATTTTCATTAGTTTATTTATGAAAATATGTAAGAGCATATAATTGGTACCATCATATTAAATTGAGAGACAGCTAAATATGAGTTCTTTTTTCCCTGAAGTGTTGTCAATGGCTTATAACTACAAATTTTTGCAAATCTTACGGATGAGTAATAGCAGTGAAGTGTAGTTTTAATTTGCATTTTTCTTAGGAGTGAAGTTGTACTTATACCTGCAACTGATTTTTCAATATTTTTAATGAGTAGTGTATTTATATTTTTCCCACTTTTAAATTCATTTCTTAGTTTTCCCCTCTCAATTTTTAATAGCTATTTACATATTTGAGAATGAGTCCTTTGTAAAACTTGTCAATAATTTTCTTCATTTTTCATTTCTTTTTGATTTTTGCTTATAGCAATTTGGACATGCAAATATTTTATTTTTGTGTTTCACAACACAATTAAATTTAGCAGCCTTTTCTTATGGATTGTAGATGCTGAGTCACTGTTAGTAGTTGTTGTGGTTTGTTTAAATGCCCCCCAAAACCTCATGCAGACATGGGAGGTGGGCCTTTCCAGGGTGACTGAATCTAGTGTTTGTGATTGGCTTGTTGTCTAGCACGGGGATTGGTGGTCCAGGGGCAGGTAACTGACACACAGTATAAGGAAGGGAAGGAGGGGTGCTTTTCCTTTTTTGCTCTGGCTACTTTTGCTGGCTGCTGCCTTGAAAGTGTTGCCCCAGTGCCATGCCACCCTGCCTTGGAGCCAGCTGATTATGGACTGAAACCACCACAAACAGTGAGCTAAATAAGCCTTTCTTGCCTTTATTTGGGCTGCTGGGTATTTTGTTCCAGCAATGAGAGAAAAGTAACTAAGACAGTGGTCCTCTACCCTCACCAGATAATAGCCTGACATCTTTTCCTACTGCATTTTTGAAATGGCCCAAACAACCTCTGATACATGACCAGCCTAGCATAAGGTAGTTGATCAGTGAACCTTCCACGTGAACTGGGATTTGTGAGCCATAAAGATTTTGAATTAAATTAAGTAACAAAAAACTAAATGATACCTTATACAATGTTCCTTGCAATATTTATTGAAAAGTCCAGTTTTCCTTTATGATTTGTCATTTCATATTTATCTCACATCACAGTCCCATGAATTTTAAGTAGATTCCAATGACTTTAAACTTTACCTGCTATCAATATGAATTATAGACTTTATGACATAAACTTTTATGGACATAAAATACTTTTTTAACTTACGCAATTTAAAATGTACTCAGTCTGTTAATATTTACCTTTAAATATTATCATATTCATATTTCATAAACTTACTTATATTTTAGTGATTACTATGTGACTATCTCATCTTAATTCATAAACAAAATGAAGCATGTGAGTTGAATAACTATAGTAATAATAAGATCAACCGCTAATCAACTGTATTCAGTGAGTGCTGACAAACACACCAATGTGAGCAGGGACAACTTAGATAAAGTCTGTTCTTTAAATACAGTAACACACTTTACTATCTTGTCTTTAGCATTGTGGAAAAGGATATTGATGTCCGTCAGTTTTTCAGATGACTCGAAAGCAAGATAGTTAATAAACTGATTTGCCTATTAGTTATTTGCCATTTTTGCAACAAGTGTATTATTAAAGAAACAAATTACTCTGAGATATTAAAAGAGAAAGGAAGAATTTATATAGACTATTTTGATTAGTGTCACGTCTACCACGACAGGGCTGAGAGTTAGACTCCCTCCTCAACTCAGCGAGGACAATTGGATTTAGGAGCTCAGTAGAGAGAAAATTTCTAAGAGAAGAAAGGCATCAAGATCAGAATGATTCTTGCTGAACTGATCAAATGTGATTCTTGCTGAAGACAGACCAAGATGGTCAGATGTTGAAGATAGGAAAAGAAGAATTTGGTCATATATTGGTAGCAATCAGATAACAAAGAGGGGGTTCTCTGTAAACCTAATAGGAGTTTTGCTAAAACTGAGCTATGCAAGAATTGTCAGGATGAGGGGCAAGGCTGAGTCCTAGAGTTGAAAAGAGTATGATTAATGTTTGGTCATTGAGAGTTCTTGCCATCATAACGGGACTACAAAATATTACACTGACATAAATGATAAGGGAAACAAAAGAGGAATTTTTAATGAGCTATTTTATTCATTATAGGACAACAAACAGTGCAGGAATTCAAATATTTGAGCATCTATCATGGATAACAACAAATCACTTACTGCAAAAATATTATACATGGATCCACACTGGACGCTCAGCAGAGGATTACTATCAATGAATATTCATAGTAACAGAGTTCTGGAAGGGAGGAGGTGCACTTTGTCCATGTAAAACCTCACTTTGAGAGAGGAATTGCATGGGGTTTGAAGAAACAACATGTAAATGGAGCTACTTTCCATCTAGAGTCGCATCTTTGTGTGGGATCTAAGAAAGGATGCAAAATATTAAGACTGTAATGTGGATAGATTTAAATGGTGGGTAATGTTTAGAGTGAACACCTTGAAGAGAAATATGCTTGTGTCTAACCGAGGTAGAAGAAAGAACCGACATTGAGGTTTCTCATTTCAGCTGTGCTCCTGAAGCTGGAGCACGAAGCATTGGGTAAGGAAAGGATTCCTGAGTGATTACTCTTAATTTGCCCACAGAAGCAATTGACTTTGTCTGACTCAGGTCATTTAATATTTTATCAGTCTGCATATTGCCATCAATTGGTTAGCTGTGGAAAGATTTAAATAAATACTTGCTTCATTTCATAGAAAAGTCTATAAAAACTGACAACTTTAAAATCACATCTTGGTAAAATAACAGCTATTAGAAATTCTTAATTTAAGCAAATAGCAAGATCAATTGTCATGTCCTTTTCACATCATGGTACTGCGTTATAAATATTTAACCCAAATTTTGCACTAGACAGAAAACAAATAGATACATATAAAAGAACTTTGGACAGTCTACCAGTCAGGGCTGAGTCAATAAAAGAGAAATCATTAGCGATATTTCAATTGGCAAGGAATGTAACACAGACAAATAAATGTTCATAAAGTGCCCAGACAGAAAAGAGCTTGGAACTCAGTGGGAACCTCAGTTTAGCTCGTGGGCCCACTGCTGTCTCTGTGGACTAAGAAACTTACAGAAATCACCAGCAATGCAGAAAACTACCAGCAAAAGTATCTCTTATCTCTGGTCTCCAGACAGATGACTTTGAGGAAAAAGCTGAAAGGATTTTGCAAAATAGCACGTTTGTTTAGAACACATGACTTGTTCATTTCTGCCTAAAGGATGTCTACGTGTTTTCCTTCTTGCCTCTGCATCATGCATGTGCTTCTGCCTGGTGGGAGGCTGTGTACAACTCTTCATCGTGGCCACAGCAAGGAGGACGATAAAGACGGGGGGTGCTGGAATACCAAAATTAACCTCGCATTTAAAGGTATTGCCCTCAGGTTCCGGGACATAAGTAAAGATAATTAAAATATGACACAGAGGTTGTAAACAGCAATACTCTGGGAATAATTCTAAAGAATTTTCACAGAGTTTGGTCATCCATTCTAGTTACTGTTACAGCATTTAACTGTGTCATATTAGAACATGTGCCAGCTAATCCGAGTAATGCTTCATTTATGTCATATTTTCGAATATGTCTTCTGAAAGACTCATTATGTGTGCATTTATTCATTGTAGTTCATATATTAGGCCTTACTAAAGAATATCTAATATATATGATTGGTGAGTAACCTATAACCTTTTACTTAGTTAAGGCTATGGCAAAAAAACAGCAACCACGTACCATACCTGTCTTCTGTCTTCTTTCTTGCATCATTTCTTTTCATATTTTTCAAGGTTGATTTCTAGTTTTTAAGAAAAAAAATTGAAAATGAGAGAAATATGGAAGACATTGCTTACTAAAGTAGTTCTAAAAGGCTAACTTAGAATTGGTATACAAAGAAAAATGGAAAAAAGTATTTTCTAGGTTTTATTCCATACTGCTTATTAAAATGGCAATATGTAAATAGTTTAAATAATAATACTGTAAATTCAAAAGGAAGAAAAGAAACAAAAATTTCCTTTATTGCTGAAACACATTAAAAAGTAAAAAAAATTGATGAATGCCCAAAAACTGACCCTTTCAACTTGCTTGCATTTCATTTTGTTTTGTTGTTTGGGCTTCAGGTTCTCCCTTTGTGGTTTAGGCTGGCCTTGAACTCACATTGTAGCCCAGTCCTGCTTAATTTCTTGTGCTAGATGTGCACCACCAGGCCCGCATACTCGACTAGATTGTATTATGAGAAAGGATTCTCTAGATAACTCCCTACAGGTTAACAAACCTAACAGGCGAGCATCTGTAATTTGTAATGATGACAGTGGACCTTGAGAGAAGTTCAGCTTGTTCATAGTAAAGGGGAACACCAAGCCGGGACTTCCGGATTCCAAGCCTTGCTCTGTGACTGTAATTGTGGCATTGTGTAAAAGTGTGAGTGGGATTTTTCTTTTGTTTTTCATCTTCTCAGACTTGGTTTTCTTGGAAACACAAATGGCATAATAACTACTTCCTGTAATAAGTAAATCTGTTTTCATCCAGCTTTTCTGAGACCATCCGTGTGGCTAATCCTTTGACTCCCTGACTTTTTATGACCTCAAATGAAAGTAACTAATTTTAGCTTTTTAGAAGGAATCTAGAATTCACCTTACTTAAAAAAAAAAAAAAGTAATAATAAGCTAAGTATGCATCAACAGACCTTTTCCAACTGAGATATCTTGGGAGAAATGACAATGTTGTAAAGGAAAAAAATGCTACAGGTGAAACAAATTTTTAGAACAAAAATTCCTGTACCTGGTAAGCAATCTGATAGAATCCGTCTGAGTACATATTTTACACCTATCATTTGGAATTGAACATAAAATGTATCTTAGTGTTGCAAAGCACACGGAAAGGTGGCTTTCACCTGTGCATACACAGCTCTCATAATTTTGATGACTCTGAGAACCCTGAACTTGGTCATTGAGAAATGAGATGCAAAGTCCTCAATGACAAGACGGTGGTACGATAGCCAGGCACACACGCTCTGTCCTCTTCCTCACTCAAAACGCATTCAAACTTAGCAAGTGGAACATGATACAGAACACGGAAATGTAGGACACATCTACGACCACAGAGCGAAGCGTGTGAGGGAGACCTGCCTGCCAAACACGTGAAGATGGGACAGGAAGGGAACCTTTGAGCAGTGTGTTCAAGTAACACAGACATGTGCTGAAGCTTCCTAAAGGAGAACCTTTCATCCAAAGGAGAAGAGGATGAAAGCATTTCTGGGGTGACCAAATAGGACGAAGAGAGGAAGCAGGGTTGAAGTGGGGAACACGCATATTTTAGACCAAGTAGTGAGGGGAAGAAATGACAACCTGCAGTCCGCGATGCCTGGGGCACTTCTGCGTGAGAAGGCGATTCTGAGGGCCAAGTCTGTGCGATGGTGTATGTGCAGTTCCCAGCCAACGCACACGCATTTGGATGGCACTGGTCACTCCGTATGTGCCGGTAATGGGAACCTCTTAGAGAAGTGAGCTCCACAAGAGCTTGTCACACTCAAAGACGAACATATCTTAAAATAAATATCAAGAAAACTATTTTTTTTTGGCAGAAAACTGTATTTTTAAATAGTGGAGCAGCACTGTGAAAGGAAGAATGCATGGGAAAAAATATTGAATGGGAAATACTGTCATGGAACACGTAAGAAAACAGAGCATGCATGTTTCCTGAATAAAAGCACCTGCTGTGATTCCCCCAATGGGTTTTAAAAGAGGAGCTCGGAGAAGTAATCAGGAGAGACCCATGAAAGAACAGATGGTCTGGTACTTGAGTTGGCAGAGTTCAGGCAATGAGTGAGAAATGAATTTATTATATAAAACAAAGCCAAGTTGAAAACTGTGCAAAGCAGAACATGTACTACCGAAAATATGGGTAGGAGCATAAACTACAATGAAAGGAATTTGAAAAATAATAAAACTAAGCAAAGTTGATAATGATTCAGAAGACTGGGATACAGAAGAAAGATAGAAGGAATCAACTTACCCAGAGTCAGTGGCCCTGAGCAACAGATCTAAATAACAAAAATAAAAGCAATGCTCAGAGATACACAAAGCACATTGTCAGAAATATTATTAGCCTGATTTAGATGACTGGCCCAACATAAGGGTCACCAAATTACCTAGATGTCAATGATAAAGAGAGTTTTAGGGGTGGGGTGTTACTCGGGGATAAGGTGCTTGGTTACCATGCATGAGGTCTTGCGATACATTTTCTGCACTGCAAAAAAAGAAAGAAAGAAAGAAGAGAGGAAGAAAGAAAGGAAGCAAAGAAGGAAGGGAGGGAGAAAGGAGGAAGGGAAGGAGGGAGAGAGGAAAGTTGGCATGCGTCAGACATCCCGTTCATTACATCCCATAATACCTTTTGGAATACAAAGATAAACTGTGGCACTGAGGCAGGAAAGATGAAGTCACCACACACATGTGAACAGGAAGATTTAGCTTATTTAACCACAGAGCTGAGGGGCGTGATGAATGAGTAAGATCTGAAAGTAAGGTAACCAAAACGTCAAAAAGCAGTAGGCAGCAGCACATCTTTTATAACCAAGTGGTCATGGAATGTAAGTTAAAGTTAGGATAGAAAGACGGAGATCAGCATGTACCTGAGGGAGTGCAGGCTAAGAAAATGCACCGCCCAGATCTTCCTTCCACTGGGGGGAAGCAGCTGATGATCCCAGCAAATCTGTATCCTGTACACCCTGAAGAATGTTCTCAGCAAAAGACTGAACACAGGAGGGCAAGCACAACGCGGAGCTCTGCTAAGGAGTTTCCATCTCAGAGTTTCCCCATCGTCTGACCTAAAGTTCCCTGGAAGGCTTCCTTTCTTCCTTCCTCTCTTCTTTCTTTCTTTCTTTTTGTTGCAGTGTGGAAGATGAATCGCAAGGCCTCATGCATGGTAACCAAGCACCTTATCCCCGAGTAACACCCCATGCCTAAAACTCTCTTTATCATTGATGCCTAGGTAATTTGGTGAACCTTATGTTGGGCCAGTCATCTAAATCAGTGTAGGTCACTCTGGCCAATCTTCTGTACCCCGCTGCTTCACAGGGTGAGCTCTGCATTACGGTCCGCAGGCTCTCTCCCCTGCCCTCTGTCCAGTTGCTCCACTTTGCCCTCCAGCTCTGTTTGCGCGTGAATCTCACCCACCTCTCAGCCCAGTTTAGTTAGCATCAGAACTAACACAGAAGATACGATCTAACATGGGGCAGAAACACTGGAAGAACTGTGAGCAAATAATGATTTGATTCAAATTATGAGATGATAGCATCAAGAAAATCAGCTTACAGCCCTGAGAAGCACATTAAATTTGTCCTAGTGCCTACGGAGGATTTAGTAGGCACTCTAGATAATGTAATATAAATTACTTTGCAACTATTACCATTAAATGTGCTAACCTATGGGATATTTTTCTATTTCGCTGCAGGCTACCTCCTACACAACACACATAAGACAGGAAATTCTACTCTAAGGGGGTTGATACAAAGAAAAGAACTCATAAGGAACAGGAGGCATAGAATGCTTTTTTCAGATCAGAACTGAACCCAAACGTTTTTAATTTAATGAATGCAAATGGCATAATCTTAGCTAAAAACAGACTAAGAGGGAAACAGAAAGACACAGAGGTAAAAATACATTAGCTGGATTGTCTGTCATTCATTTCCTCAGCTTTAAAGAACTATTTATATAATTATTTAACTAGGTTATCATCTGTCTATTGCCTTGTCTTATTTTTTAATGCTTAAAATTTTTTTTTTTATTAGTACATGCTGCCAGTAGACAGCGAGCTCTTCACCATGGGGGCTTTGTGCGTGTACTGAACACATCTCAATTCTCTTTTTCTGCCTCCTTTCTCTTCCCTCTCTCCAACCTGTCTTCCCCTCCCCATTTACAAAAGCTCTGTTTGTATTTTTTCTTTCAGTTCTTTTTTTCTTTAAATCCCTTTTCCTTCACTTCCCTCCTCTTCTCCCCACCTCTTGTTCCCCTCCCCATTAGAAAACTTTATTCTTAATTCATAACACCCATCCTTTATTTTTCTCCTTACTTATACTTTAGATTACTCATGTAAAAGAAACAATCTGATATTTAAGATTTTTGGGTCTGATTCATTTCATTAAAGCTTATGGTCTCCATATGCATCCCTTTACCTAAAGCCTCAAGTCTATCCTTATTTGTGGTGGAATAGTCCTCCATTACATTTAAATGCCAGATTTTCTCTATTCTTTCCTCAGTTGATAGACATGTGGGCTGTTTCCCAAATTTAGCTGTTATTGTTTGTGCTGCTATAAACATGAACATGCAGGTATCTCTGTGGTACGATGATTTTAATTCTTTCAGAAAGATTCCTAGAAGGGGAATATCTAGGTCAAGTGCAATTTCTAATTTACCTTTTTGAAGAATCTCCATACTGATTTGCATAGTGGTTGTACCAGCTGAGACTCCTATCAACAATGGAGAAGGATTCATTTTCCCCCACAGCTAAACCACTATTTGCTACTGGTTGATTTCTTGTTGATAGCCTATCTTTCTGGAAGGAGAAGGAATTTCAGTATTATTTTAATTTGCATTTTTTAGCTGGCAGTGATGCTGTGTGTGTGAATGTATTCACTGACTGTTTGTTCTTTGTCTAAGAAGGGTCAGTTCATTTCAGATGCCTATTTTTAATTGCGTCTTTAAACATGGAAGTCAAATATTTTGGGTTTTTTATATACTGCATGTACTAATACTCTGAGGAGTACATTTTTAATTTGATGTGAACCCATTTGTTGATACTTTGTAATATTTCTTGTTCAACTGTGCTTTTATTCATGAACATTTTGTCTACAACTATGTTTTCAAGTGTTTTACCTATTCTATCTAGAAGCTTGAAGTGCATCATTAGTTCATTTATTTCAGCTTGCTGTGTTTTTCTGATGTGGGAATGCACAGCTATAAATTTCCTTCTTAGGACTGTTTTCACTGAGTTCTATAGGTTCTGGTCTGTCATGCGGACACTTTCATTTCATTGTAGAAACTATCTAATTTCTTCTTTAATTTCATCTGTGATCCACTGATTATTCTAGAAGGTATAATTTTATTTCCATCTGTTTGCATAGTTTCTGTGGTGTTTTTTGCCACTGATTTCTAGTTTAATTGCACTATGATCTGATAAAATGCATAGTATTATTTTCATTCTTTTGCATTTACTTAATCCTGCTCTATGCACTACTATATGATACACTTTGGAGGATGTCTCATATGCTACTAAGAAGAATGTGTGATCTACATTTGCTGGGTGGAACGCTGAATGTATCTATTAAGTCCATTTGTCCAAAGGTTTGCTTCTTTGTTGATATTTAGCCTAGTTTATTTGTCCCTTTGTGACAATGGAATATTGAGATCCCCATTACAATTTTAATGGCTCTTATTTGATTTTTTTATGTCCACATAACTTGTTTCATGTGTGCACTGGCTTTCGGTGTATATGTTTCTGACTGTTATCTCTCTCTGCTGGATTGTTCCCGTAACAAGTATGTAGTGACCTTTGTCTCTTGTAAGCAGTCTTGGCCTGAAATTCACTTTATCTGCAAAAAAGATAGCTACTCCTGCTTTTCTCCTGGTTCCTGCTCCATAGAATATTGTTTTTCATTCTTTGAGTTACAGTCTGTGAATTTCTTTTTTGATCAAATGTGTTACTTCTATCCAGCATATTGTTAGACCTTGTTTCTTGATCTGTTAATCTATGACTTTTGATTGGTGAGTTTAGACCATTAAATTTATGGTTATAATGGATAGATAATGATTTATCCTTGTTATTGTATTTTTTTCCTGCTGTTGGTTCCTTTTCTTTCTCTTCCACTTAGTTCCACATTCTACCTGGTGGAGTCATTCTGTTAGACTTTTGCAAGTAGTTATTTACTTTGTCACTTTTTAGGATATCCTTGGAATTTTTTTGAGTGCCAATTTCTTGGTCCTGAATTTCTTCACATGCTTTTTTTCGATAGGTATCTTATTTCTCCATCAACTATGAACAATAATTTTGTGGAACACGTCAATTTGGGTTGAAAGTTGTTTTCTTTTAGGGCTTCACTTAGCTCTATGATCTCCTTGACTTTACGGTTTGTGTTGAAAAGACTGCTATAACTCTGATGAGTTTTTTTTTATAGGAATTTGTTTCTTTTCTCAAACCACTTTTAATATTCTGTTCTTGCATCAAATTTCTGGAATCAGATTATGATTATAATATGGTTTGGTGAAGGTCTTTTCTGATCATGGCTATTTGGGGTTCTATATGCTTTAGTTTTTTGTATATCAGTTTCTTTTTCCATGTTTGGAAAGTCTTCTGCTGTTACTTCTGTAAACAGGTTTCTTACTCCCTTTGTGCACTCTTCTGGTTTTTCATTAATTCCAACTAACTTTAATCCTGCAGCAGCATGACTTTGTCACGCTTCCTCACTATTTCTTATGTATCTCTTACTAGTTGATCACCAATCATAGTCCTGTCTTCTAGGTCTGATACTCTGTCCTCACATTGTCAATTTTACTGACTATCCATTCAATGCAGTTATTAAACTCCTGGATTTCTGTTTGTTTCTGTTTTATAGATTCCCATTCTTCTCTATGTTATGTATTAACGGTTTGCCTGTATTTCCTAACTTCTCCAGATTTCACTAGTGTCTTCTCTTGATTCACTAATCTTTTGTTTAACTGGGGTCATTATCTCTTTAATTTTCTTTCCTTTTAATTCTCCGAGAATCTTACTGATTTGTTTTGTTACCTCCACTGCTATCATTTCAGATATTTCAGCCAAGTAGTTTTTTACTTCTTCCCTTCACTGCCTCCTGGATTTACTTCGGGGGAGTTAAGAGCTTTTAGAGCCATTTTACTTGTGTGTTCTTTCTCTTTCTTTCTTTCTTTCTTTCTTTCTTTCTTTCTTTCTTCCTTCCTTCCTTCCTTCCTTCCTTCCTTCCTTCCTTCCTTTTTCCTTCCTTCCTTTCTTTTTTTCTTCTTTCTTTTGACGGGTGGTAATTGTTTTTTATTCTTGGGCTTGTAGACTGCTTATAATTGATAATTTTGTTGTTAGTTTAAAGATCTCTGTAGGTGATATCTACTTTTCAGAGATGTCCTATTGGACTTCAGTCTCATCAAATCATCTCTGTTTATTAATGAAGGGATAATATATTCTATTTGGACCAGTAGTCAGTTCTTTGGTAATGGGGGGGCAGTATTATTTATGAACCTCAGACAATCTATGTATTGACATACAGAGAAAACCAATTAATAGCTAGAAATATTTTACCTTGGCTAAAGTTGGAAAATCAGCAAAAACAGTATGATAAAATACAAACTAGGAAATGACAAACTATAATAACTTACGCTGTACCACCTTTAACTATAAAAATGAGATCCATAGTTACAGTGCAAACTCTAAGAGAAATCAGATGTTGATACACAGTAAATATCTATTAAATAGAGCCATTTTATCTCCACTAACAAGAGCATAGTGTTTAATCTTAGTAAGATGTACTTCATTATCTACAGATTCATAAGGACAAACTATTGTTAGAAGTTAGAAGTTGCAGGCAATAGGAGCATGAAAAAGCTAGAATTTGAAAAAAATGTAACAATGGAAGATAGAGAGTGATAAAACTGACATAAAAGGCAGTAAAGGCAAGTTAATAGTATTAGATAACAATAATAGGGAAAATCAATAAAGGAAAGGATAAATGATAAGAAATAGAGTTAAAACTAAGGGAATAAAGAAAGATGATAAAATAATAGCAAAATAATAAGGAAACAAATTGAAGAAATAGTAAGAGAAAAAGAGAGAAAAAAAAGAGGACCTGATCAGCCAGATAAAATAAGGTAATACTAAGAGAAGGATGAACGAGACAATGTGCCGTAGGACTCAAAACTCAACCAAATCATATAAAAATAAAGAAAATACCAATAGAAGAGAAAAATGGGTAAGAGAAGGGGTTATATAATATGCAAAAGAATCAAGGAATAACATGAGAAAGATGGTGGTTTGATACAGAAGAAGATAAGAGTCACTGAAAGAGATCCGAATAGGACAAATTACAAATGGGTGAAGAGTCCAGATACTGTTAGTGTTCTTCCAGGAAAGGAACTGCTAAGCAACAGCAATGCTGTGATATCTTGAGGTGAAGAAACTGGATAGGGAGATGGAAAGAGGGAGAAAACCTCGACCTAGGACCAATTTAGAGCAACAAAAGTGAAAATCAGACAAATAAAAAAATCCTAAAAAATATAACAGAACAAAACACAGAAATGACTAAACAATGCCAACCAACCGACCAACCAACCAACCAACAAAGCAACATAACAAATGTAACCCTCAGCAGTTACCCAGTGGAAACGCAGTGTGAACACTCCACCAGAAAGCCTATGAGACAGCGGCCACTGCCATGGCCATGTAACCGGGTTCTTAGATTCTGAAATTCAGTTTTCTCGGATTGATGTGCCCATCTGGTGTTCATCAGTGCCGCTGCTATGCCTGGGGTGTGGGCAGGGTTCGCTGCCCCGCAGTAAGCACCGGTGGAAGTTCTGCAGGGGAGGGCAGTGGCAACCATTCCTTCTTGCCCATTGTGCCCAAGAGCCCTGAGTCTGGACAGTTCCCCTTTGCAGTTTAATCGCCTCTGGGCCCCCGCTGTGTTCTCCATAAAAGGGCATACGCTCTGGGCCTGGGAAGGATGGCTTGCTAGACTGCAGCACACAGAGCCTAGTCAGCCTGTGGTTGGGTTGGACCCATGGCCCCGCTGTCCAGCAGACACACAGGACTAATGACAGACTCTTCAGCTGCACCACCCACGGCTAAGCCAATCCGCAGGTCGCAGAGCTGGTGCCAGCCGCTCTGTGCATGCCTGCCTGTGACTCCACAGGCACTCTGGCAAGCGGCTCATTTTGGCAGGTGCAGGGGACTGGGGGCTGTGTGTGTGTGCATGCAAGTGAGCTGTCTGGCTGTCTGGCCAGGCGGGCTCAGCTGCGCTGACCTTGGATGCCCTTTGCTTGTGTCCTCTCTGTTCCCTGAGTCTGGCAGGGGGGTGCTCAAAACATGTGCGGGGTGGGGAACACAGGGACGCTGCTTGTCCCGGGTTTTGGAAGCGGGAACTGTGCACGTGGGACTGCCAAACACCAACCCTGTCCCACGAATCTGGCCTCTTCAGCATTGCAGCGTCCCTCGGACTTTTCCTTTTCCTTTTCCTTGTACGTGTTTGCAGTACGGAATGATCGCACTCTGTAGGGGATTGGTTGGTGTGTATAATCCATTTCAATTTTGTTTCTTCCCATTCCTTCCACCCCTCTTCTATTTTTCCAGCATCAGATTCATTTATTTACCTTGTGAACACTTAGACAATTATCACATATACAGATTTTGAACCAGACTAATAGGCCAAACAACATATAAAACATAAGACAGCTACAGTAAGTCAAAATTCACTTTTGGTGACATTGTCTACACTTGATTATAAAACTTTTTTTCTGTCTTTGCTCCCTATTTTGTCTCTTATTATACGATTTATTTTTTTTTTCATTTCTTGAATGGCCTGCAATGATGAGCATTTTTTCATGTATTTAATGTTTGTTTGTATTTCTTCATCTGAATAGTGTCTGCTCATTTCAGATGCCCGTTTCTGGAGTGGCTCTTTACATTTGGGGACTTAATATTTTGATGTCTTTATATATTCTAGATATTAGTTCTTTGGGGAGTAATTGGGAATTTTTTTCTAATTCTGCAGGTTGTCTCCTCACTCCCTTGGTGGTTTCCTTTGCGTGTAAAAGTTTTGTAACTTGATGGGATCCCATGTGTTAACTCTTGGTTTTGTTTATCGTGCAAATGGGGTTTTGCCTATACATGTGTCTTCAAGAATTTACCCTTTGTCTTCCAGCACATTCAACGTTTGTGTTCTAATGTTTAGATCTCTGACCCATTTTGATTTTAGTTTAGTACATGCCAAGAGAGAAGGGTCTAGGTTTAATCTCCAGCATGCAGAAAGCCAGTTTTCCACGCACCATTTATTAAAGAGGCTGTCTTTGCTCAAGTGAAGGGATGGGGCCCCTTGATCACAGATACCACAGCTGACTGTGCCTGGGCTTGTTTCTGGATCTTCTGTTCCTCTCTTTGGATCTACAAGCCCCCCACCCCACCCCACCCCACTGTACCAAGTTCTGCCCCACCACTTACCATGGCTGCTCCCCATCGGGGTGCGGAGCAGAGGCCGGCTGACCTGCTTCCCTATTGCCCGTTTGTTTGACTTTATCTATCAGCTTTCCTTATTAATTTTCTAGTTCACATTCCAAATACTTTCCTTCTAGGTGGATCTTTTTCTAAGCTTCTTCCCATCACTCAGATGGGATTCCTTCTCTAGTGAAGAATGTGGGGTCCAGGAAGAGAGAATCCAGCACCTCCCAAGACTCTGGGAGGAGCTGACCAACAAGCTAGCTAGTTAGCTTTTCTAGCAAGCCACACGAGCCACGCGGGGCCCAGGAAGAGAGAAGTCAGCGCCTCCTATGCACTGACCTGCATGCGGGCTAAGAATCAAGAACTCCCTCTCATGCTGTAAACAACTAGCTGGTTCAGAGGACAGGCTGAGTTGATAGCAACTGAGATACAAAAAGCACCTGAATGGTTGTATTGTTTGGTTGACTTTGTAGACCTGGGGCCAGCGGTCTGAGAATCTGTTTGGTATAGCAAATATGGGGGATTTCCTTCTGTCTTGTTTTTGAGGTCCAATATTGTTCTCACTATTTTATTTTATTCCAATTGATTGTTTTGCTTAATCTTCTGTTTTGATTGGTTTTATTCTGTTTTGTTTTGGTTTGATTTTGCTATACATGATGAAAAGAATAACTATTGGGAAGATAACAAGATATACTATGGTGGTCATTGTTGGTTTCCTATTATTCTGCTTTGTAGTTCTCTACCAATTTCACTGCTTCGTTTTGATTGATTATTCTGTTTTGTTTTCTTGAATTTTATTATTTTTAAAACAAAAAAATTAAAAATGTAGAATCTCCTTTGTCTTGTCTTATTTTAAGCAAACATCTCTTCATCATACTTATGAGTTCCACCGAAATCTTCAGTATTTCCTTTGCAGGTATTTTGAATCTATATTTTAGCTTCAGAAGCAGAGCTTTGAATTTGATTATTAATATCCTTTTTCTTTATAAGTTTCTTAGAGCTATAAATTTTCCTCTGAGTATTATAGCTGCCTCTTAAAGATTTCAAAGGCATTAATCAATATTCTACTGACTTTTATGTCTCTCTTTTATCCACTTTTGAATTCTGTATTTATAGGTAGAACGGTGTACAAGGGACTGAATATTTGCATCACCTTCCCATCTTGAAATGCTAACCCTCTCTGTAATGGCATTAGCAGATAGAGTGTTGGGAAGTAATTCAGTTGTAAGCAGAGAGTGCAAACAGTGCTGTTTCTTGGAAAGAAGAAAGATGAGAAATTTTGTCACTCTTTCTTCTCTCCATGATATCATGAAACAGACAATAGAGACACTTATAAACCAGAAAGAAAGCTCTCACCAGACATCAGATTTGCTGGCATTTTGACCCTGGCATTCCCATTCTCCAGAATGCTAGGAACAAATGTTGTTTAAGCCAAGTGGAATGTTGTACCATTTCCTTTAAGGCAATTCAAACTAAAAATGAGCTTTTTTAAATTTTTACATCATTTCATGAAATCTTATTAAATTGGAACATGAATATATTCTATAAACTTTAGTATATGCATAATGTTCCTTTCCAGTGAGCTATAGATTATAAAGCCATTTATTCTTACTGTCATTATTAGAATATAATCAGAATACTTAATAATTAAATTCACCTTGGGGTATTAGTCTTGGTTGCTTTTGTTCCCCATTTTTTAGCTGCCCTCACATGTCCCTCCTTCCTCAGATCTCTATTCTGTTCCCACGAAGTCTGTCTTCCTGTTTCCTTCCATCGCTTTTGCTTTGCTCCTTATTGTATTTTATTTTATATGATAAAGCATGTGACGTGTAACAGTCTATGTCTGAATTATTTCCCTTAGCAATATGGACTCAGCACCATCCACTTTTCTACAAATGACTCAAAAGTATCCTGCTATCAAGCTTAATGTACTCCAAGCTTAATTTATTTTGTTTGTGTATATATACCACATGTATTTGTTCACTGAACTATTGATTGGTATATAGGCTACTTTCATAATTTAGCTATTGTAAGTTATTCTGCTATAAAAATGGGCATTCAGGTGTCACTGTAATGTGATGGCTTTCACTCTTATGGAAAGATACCCAGAAAAGCTGCAACTAAATCAAATGAAATTTATACTTCTAGTCTTCTTTGCCTTTTTAGGAATATTTATGCTGTTTTTCATAATGTTTGTAGTATTGTATATTCTCATGAACAATGTAGAATGGTTTCTCTTTTTTTATCCACAGTCTAGATAAAATTTGTTTTTTCTTGGGTCCTCGATGGTAGTTATTCTTTACTAAAATAAGGTAAAATCTTACTTTTTTCTTTACATTTCTCTTAAAAGCACTATGTGCTTTATCAGTTATCCCTTAGCCAGCTATACTTCTTTTTGGAAGTGTGTATTCATTTCAACTGCTCAATTTTTGATTTGAGTATTTCTCGGAGGTTTAATTTTGTGAGTTATTTATGTTTTCTAGATATTAGTTCTATGTCTCAAGAGTAACTGCTAAAAATATTTTTCATTCTTCAAGTGCCTCTCTAGTCTGTTTGTTGTTTCTTTGCTGTGAAGAAGTGATTTAACTTGATATAAACTCAATTATTGATCTTTGCTATTACTTTACGTGAAATTGAGGTTCTGTTCAGAAAACCTCACATATTTCTCCAAGAATTGTATCTATTTTGTATTCAAGCACATCAGTTTTTCTGTTTTTGCATTTAGGTCTGTGATTTTTATTTTTATTGGATTTGACTACATGATCAGAAACATAGGTCTAGAGTCATTGTTCTATACATGGATAACCAGCTCTTTAAACTCAATTTGTTACAGAAACTTTCTTTTCTCCAGCTTAAGTATTTGGGTTTTTTGTTAAAAATCAGATGGTTGAAGGTTGTTTCTGCATTCTCAATTCTATTCTATTGGTTGACATGTCTATTTTTATGGCAACACCAAAGTGTTTTTATTATTGTAGCTTTGTAACATAACATAAGCCTGGGTTTTTAACCCCTCCTACTTTATTCCCTTTGATCAGCCAATTTTGCCAATTCTGCATTTCCTCTGGCTTCATATAAATTTTAGAATTATTTTTCTAGTTCTGTAAAGACATCTGGTGGTATTTTGATTAAAATTGCATTAAAATTACATTTAAGTTTGGGGGATATGGCTACTTTGACATTATTAATTCTGCCTATCTAGGAAGAGGGATGTCTCTTCATTGTCTTTCTTTTTTCTTTTAAGTTTCTTGATACAGTTTAGATGTACATAATGACCACATTCACCATAGGGAATTTGTCCAATACCCATTCATGTTAAAAAAAAAAAAACCTTCAGAACATTGGGATAGATGGTCTTTATCTCAATCTGATAAAATCCACCTATGCCAGACCAATGGCCACCATCATACTAAACAGTCAAAAGCTGAAAGCTTCCCATCTAAAATCAGGAAGAACACAAGAATGTCTTTCATTTTCTAACATTTTCTCTGATTTCTTTTTTCAGAGCATTAGGCTTTTTGTTATAGAGTTCTCTCACTTCCTTGATTAGGTTAATTCCTATGTATTTAATTTTTTGAAGATCCCATGAATGGGATTGTTTCCTGTCTTGCTTGGGTCATTGTTGATATATAGAAATACTACTGATTATTGTGTGTTGATTTGTATCTTGACACTTTGCTGAATTTTTTTATTTTGAAAAGCAAAACATAAAAAGAGTAGAAATATTACAGAATTTCAAAAAGTGAGAAATCAACGTTAGTTACTATACTACATATTGTTACCTTAGAAGTAGTTGCTCAAGTTACAAGATCTAGGCATAAAAATGATCAAACAATTACAGCACAAACTACTCTTTTTGATGAACTAACAGAATTAGTAGTATAGTTATCTATCTTGCACACTTACAATACATATAATTATATGTGTATACCTACATACATATAATCTTCATTCAAGAAATGCAAATTAAAACAACACTGAGACTCCATCTCACTCCAGAAAGAATGGCTGCCATCAAGAAATCAACTGATAACAAACATTGGCGGGGCTATGGGAAAAAAGGAATCCTTCTCCACTGTTGGTGGGAGTGTAAACTGTTGCGGCCACTGTGGAAATCAGTATGGAGATTCTTCAAAGAACTAGGATTGGAAGTTCCATTCAATCCAGGTATTCCCCTTTTAGTCATTTTCCCAGAAAAATTGAAAATGTCCTGTTACAGTGGTATTTGTGCACCCATGTTTCTAGCAGCACAATTTGTAGGAGCGAAATCTTGGAAACAACCAAAATGCCCATCAACTGCAGAATGACTAAAAAAGATGTGGTATTTTCATACACTGAAATATTACTCAGCTATAAAAAAGAATGATTTTGAGGCTTTTATAGGTAAATGGAGGCAACTTGAGAATATGCTCATCAGTGAAATAACTCAGACTCACATTTGTAAATCTTGTATTGTCTCCCTAGTGTAAAACCTAATAATAATAATGATTTTTTTATTAGTTCTTAGTCAGTACTGGTGGGGCTTTGTGTCTTCTGTGTAAAGAAGCACAACATGTGCAGCAAGGAGAGTTGGACTTCTTGCTTTCCTCTACATATTGCTTGTATTTCTTTCTCTTGTACGATTGCTCTGGCTAAAGGTTTGAGCTCTCTATTGGCCAAGAATGCTGAGACTGGACACACTTGGTTTGTTCCTGATTTTAGAGGGAGTACTTTCCTTTTTCACCTTTAGTATGATGTTGGCAGTGGGTTTGACATATGTTGCTTTTAATAGTTTGAAGCAGCTCAAATTTTATCAATTTTTCAAGGATTTTATCATAAATGGAAGTTGGGATTTTATCAAAGGCATTTTCTGCATCTGTTGAGATGAGCATCTGACTGTTTTCTTGCTTGTGTGTGATGCATTGCATCAGTTGATTTAGATGTGTTAAACCATCCTTGCATCCTTGCAGTGAAGCTGATTTGATGATGATGTATGATCTTTTTTAAGAATTTGTTACATTCTGTTTGTAAAATCTTGTTGAGGATTTTCGTGTCTATGCTTATTAAGGAAATTGCTGGAAAACAACTTTTTTTGATAATCCTCTGGATTTTTCTAATGTCTGCTGTGATTTCATTTTTTTTTTTTTTTGGACCACTTTGCCTTATTCAGCAAGATTTCGTCAGGGATAGCAAGACTTTGTCTACACTCCTCAATGGTGACCTCCATGTTGAAATGGACACGCTGCTCTCGGAGTTCTGTTGTATTCATGATAGCATCCTGTCATTGTGGTACACCTTTGGCTTCTACACCACCAAATAAAGACTCTTCTTCAGACTGTTTCAATGGTACTGGTTTTAAGCAGTCCCACTTAGGAAATACCAAGAAAAATTCAAATACAAGAATGGATGCTGTTGCATTTGGATAAAACCTGCAAGTTCTTATGACTAGCATAGCCCAGAAGAAACACAGCCAGGGAAACTTAATATGCTGGAATAAATGTTGTAACCATTAAGACTTCTTATGTATCTAATGTCTAAATCTTTAAACAGGCTGTTATCTTGTAGGTTCAAATATTCTGGAATAATCTTCAGTGACAATTATGCAAACAAAGTATCAATCTCTCTCCCATTCAAATAAAGTTTCACAATCATAAAAATGTCTCCTCAATAGAATTTTCATCTTTTACTTTTTCTTACAATAACAATTTTTCAGAGAATAAGGTGAAAAAGTCCTTCATTCAGCAGGGCTCAGGTTAACACATACTGCACTGAGACCAGCAAGCTTTGTATGTACTCCTAATCTGAAATATCCAGATGCAAACATATTTTTTTTTCTCCAGCATGTGCAATGAAAGATTTTGGAAGGTTTTTGCTTTCTGTGGCTTCTCATTTCCACTCTTCAACTAGGTTATTTAATTTTCCCAGAATTAAAATCCTGCACTGCCCTTCCTCTTCTTCATAAACCGCAGAAGGCTCCAGAGTGTCAATCAGCTTCCAATGAGAATCCGTCTAGTCTCCTAGGGGGGTGCTGAGCTGACAGAAAAGCAGCGCCACAGGGCTTCCATGGTGCTGAGTTTGTTGGGATCCCTGATTGTAACTGTGGCATTGTCCCCTGCACTGTCACCGCCAAGTCGCTAGCCACATCATGATGGCCCTGCATAGGATCAACTGTGGCTTGAGCGGAGGCCCTGTCGCAGCCCTGGGTCCTAAACCTCTCCAGTACCTGCTGCCATGGATAGAAGTGCTTCTCCTCCTCCTGCTTCAGCCTAACATGGTAGCCCAGTGCCACACCAGCCACTACATTTTAGTCATCTCAAAGTCATGAGTGGGGGTCTTTTACCTATTTTTCCATTTCTTTTCTGCTTAAAATTTTCTAAAATTATAGAAGGAAAATGTCACTATTAGGATTAGAAAGCAACCAATTCCAATGGGAAATTGTCCCCCATACCACTCACCCTCAAAACCTCACCATTTGGTACTGGCAGAAAGGCAGCAGAACGACAGGAATACCCATCATTGATTGGAAAGACACCGAAATTGTGAAAATGGGCACTTGCACTAGAAATACAAGACACTTCGTGGGTAAAAAGAAGAATCAGAAAATACATGACTTTCCCAAATTTCTACTTTCTTAATATCACACAAGTATCTCTAATTGTTAGAAAACATCTCATCCAAGACCTTATGGACAAAGAAATCTAAGAATATAGCGTCAATTTATCATTTCCTGAAATACAGCTAGAACTACTTGAAGAATAGAAATTGTGTTCAGTTGTACATCATATCTGACAATTCACTCTTTCAAAACAAACTGAGGGCTGGGGATATAGCTCAGCAGCATAAGTGTCTGCCTGGCAAGCACAAGGTCCTGCGTTTGATGCCCAGTACCAAAAATAAAATTCTGAAAATTCTAGTCAATAAAAGTATAGCATTCCCATACATAATCTAATCACTTTATTATTAAGGAAAGCATATTCATTCTCTTCTAAATATTGGAAATCCAGTATCCCAATGATCACCAAATTCATGTCTGGGAGATAATTACTTACTTGTTAGATCAAAGTCAATTATGCTTTAATTTACCAATGTAAAAAATGACATAGTCAGAATATATTTTATATAAAATGTTAGGAGTAAACATTTAAGCCAAAAGAAATTAGAAGTTATAGAATATATAGAAGAAAGATTGAGAGACCGACAAATAAGTAAATGATAAATGTAGTAACAAATAAGAAATATTGCAACTATTTCATTGTCAGTTCTATAATTTCCGTTGAGACTACAATTGTGCTTACTTGATATTTTCTTTTTTCCAATAACCTAGTCTATTTTTTTTGCCCCAAACGACTCTTTAGTTAATTTCTTTAATGATACAGGAATGATAGTCAACACTGTAGACACTTCATGGGGAATCTGTCTGTATAATTCTTACCATTCATTTCAACAGTAAATGCTGAAGCGTCCATATACCAATTAAATTTCTGACTACTGGAAGAAATTATATTACTGAATTTCCTTCCACTTCTAAGATTGTTCTTTTTGGGGATGTGTGACCTGAAGTTTTTTTCCCAACCTGGACGACAGGTCATAATAAAATTCTGAGGAGTCTAGAGATGAACTGAAGGGCACTATTGATCACCACCCACAGTAAGTTGCTAACTCTGATGGAAAAATATTCCTCCAGCTGAGAAGAGTTCCTTATGCTTTCTCCACTTGCACCTCCCAGTTGCGACACTTTTTGCTTTGATCTGAATCAACCTCCTATTGCTCATTATTTCTGGATAGGCACCTTTTAGGTTCCCAGGGATGGTTGGACCACCATGAAAAAATTAAGAATTAAATTTTTCTCTTGAGTGAATGATCTT
Source organism: Dasyprocta punctata (assembly GCA_004363535.1). NCBI lineage: Eukaryota > Metazoa > Chordata > Mammalia > Rodentia > Dasyproctidae > Dasyprocta > Dasyprocta punctata. The sequence continues at coordinate 4,861 of RJWM01004911.1, read as the reverse complement.
GTATGACTTATAAAATAATGAATCAATTTTAGAAGCCCTACATTCCAGTGAATATATAAAAGCGAAGTCTGTATTGTAAGTCTACATTTTTGAATAATTACAGCATATACTGAAGACATGTCTGAGATGTACGGTGTTAGTCATTGAGCTAAAGACTAAGACACAAGATAAGTATCACCTGATTTTTCTTATTTGAGATACCAAACATATAAAAATATTAGAGTAAAATAAAGCAGCAATGGTAGAAAACAGGAGTTAGACACCTTGGAACTGGGGAAGGTGATGGGGGAGAGCGGACAGTAGGAGCAAAGGGGATCAAAGATGACTAAGATATGTATTACATTAAAACTAAAAAAGACAAAAAGAGTGGTCTCAGATAGTTTTGATTAAAAATCCCTTTATAAAAGCTACCACACAGACAACAGTATGGAAATGCTGAATCCATTTCTAGTTTTACTGTTTGATTAATCTAGATTTAGTTTGTCTGCCAGTAGTGATATTTTATTTGCATAAGAATGCTAACAAACAAAAATATGGGCCAGGCACGGTGGTACATACCTGTAATCCCAGAACTCGGGAGGCTGAGGCAGGAAGATCACTGCAAGTTCAAGGCCAGTCTGGGCCACAAAATGATTTTGAGGGCAGCCTAAACTGCATAGTGAAACCCTGTCTCAAAAAGACAAAAACAAAACAAAACAAAACAAAAAGATATGCAAATCTGTGTAACTATACATATAAAATAAATTATTTTCTTGAAATGCATTGAAGATCAGAGTGACTTTTAGATGCTGAACTTTAAAAAGATGAATGTTTTAATAAAATTCAAACTGCTACAAACTCAAGTAGAAAATGTCAGAATATACTTCAAACAGTACATAATGCAAAATATAATTGGTAGCCAACATTATAAATATGTAAACATCATAGCTTTACCTTTCTTGTTGGCATTAACTAATTATAATGACCTTTTATAGAAATCACCAGGAAATGATTTTTAGTGATAATGAATGGTTCTACATAATAATAATGACTCATTTGTATACACAGTGAATTACTTCACTCTTGCCAATGTCAATTCTTGAAATTTTATCCAAGGGAAGTATTTTTAGCACAACTCACTTATTAAGATTGAATATTTTACTAGGCCTGAATAAGTAACCTAGTGACGTTTAGAACTTAGTGTGATACATTTACACAGCTCTTACCATCACAAAAAATAATGCAAGTTGTAAGAATAAGTCAATTTTTTCATTCTATGAATACTGAAAAGCGTGCTGTAAATATCCTAATTCCTTTCTTAATACGCGAATCTTTCACATGAAATGAGGTTGGTGTCTATGCTGCCTGGCACATCCTTGCTCCTCTTTTGAAAGTGGCATCTGCACCCAAATGCACACTACCAGTCTTTTTTTACTGTTTCAATGTCCTCTGGTGCTAATTGAAGATTTCTGTGATGAGCTTTGAATGTGCAGGAAATGCCCTGTAGGAGTCCAGACATTTGCAGATGCAATTTCTGGCTGCTTATTATTCAGTATCTATACTAGCATTTGAGCATTATTCTTATTAAGTCTAATTCCTCTCTGTACTCTTTAAGTCACTGCTTGCCAATTTTGAATTTGAATATATAATACCTATAAACTGAAATGCATGGTTTTAGTCTATCTTGTCACAGACTCAATGGATGATTTGAAATTGAAATATAAAAGTAGAAGTCAGTAAAATGTTTATTTCAGGAAAAAAGCTTCAAGGTCATGACATCGGTTTATGCTGTAATTTTTGTAACAATCACTAATAGTTTCCACTTTAGATTATGTGTTCTTCATTCTAAAAATTTCAGTATTGTTGAAAGAAGAACATATCTGAATTGAAAGAACTGTATTTTTAGAGCTAACAAATTTTATTTTTCAGAAACTGTCATGTAATATAGCCTTTCATAATAAGCTTCCATGAGTTGCTAGCAAAACAAAGAGCTCCTACATCATTTTAAACCTAAAAGAATGTGCTTCTCTCGGGGAGACTGTGAGGACAAAGGTTTCACTATTATCAAAGGCACGGAGATGTGACAGAGAGTGAATGCTGAGACAGGCGGGCGAGGGCAGCGAAGATGAAGAAGGAATGCAGGAAAGCAATTATTACTAAAGTGCAGGAGGTTTCATGTAATCAAAGCCCGCTATTAAATGCACATGATCTTACGAATATATCAATGGATCTTCAACAAGCCAATCAATAACTTGAGAAATCAGCAACTCCATTAGTTGGAAGGCATTTGCTGACCATGGTAACAAAGACGCATAAACCTGCGGTGTGCAAAGAGGAATTCTCAATGGTGTTCTCATTAGCAATTTCCAAGACTAATCATTTTCAAAGGAAATACATACTGGAAATTTTGTGTAATTGTGGGTAGAATGCTTAACATGCAATCTACTGTCTTAAATATTTATTAGATACACAACTCAGAATGTGTCTGCTTTGCATAACTGGAACTTTATGCTTGCTGAACAGCAAAGGGGAGTTTTGTCTGCTTGTTTCCTCGTTTATTTGTGTATTTATTTATTTATGTTGATAACAATCTTAAAGAATTGCATGCATGTAAAAATAACCATACCACGCAAGGTCTAAAACTGAGCGTAATCTTTGCTTACATCCCTATTCTCAAAACCATCTAAACTGACTTGGTCTTGTGTCCTAGATTTGTCTCAAAATTCTCACCTCCTGCTGAGTATTACCACTGTGGCTCAGGTTCAGGACTACCCTTACTTCCTCCCTGGCCTACGGATCACTCCTGTGGGAACTGCCTTTTCACTGCACACTGAGCATTATTTCTTTAATTCAGACACAATCGAGTGAACTCCCACCCTTAAAAATATGTTGACTAAAGAAAAAGGTTGGAAAACTGTACAACATTCCGCTTTCTGGGGCCTTCTCCCATTGTTCCTGGACACGTTATAATATCTGGAAAAGACTGAGTTTAAGCGAAGTCACAAACGCTATTGAAAGTTGTAAGTTGGAGCCCCTTTGGGCAACAGAATCAGGAGAAAGGCAGAAGCCATGTGCATGGAGAAATTTTCACACAAGGAAAACAGAGTCACAGTTGCTTTCCAGTTGCATTAAATCTCCAACATGTACTCAGAGGATGAGAGTGGGAATAGGGAAAACTTCAATAAAAGTCTAATTTGTTGCAGTGTGAAATTTCAAATACAGATTAATGACCATTCTGAAGGAAAAATCACACACCAAGGCACATGAAATGGAGACACTAAGAAGCATCACTGAAAGGTTCTCAACAGTGAACATGTCTAGGATGTAAGCTCATGATTTGGCAGCATATATACCCATTAACCGCATGTACACATACACAAAATTATGCTTACTCCTAGAAGACTAAATGCAATTAATTGTGCTGTGTGAGTTTAGATGTTTTCAGAAAGTCATTTTCACTTCCCTCATGAGGTCCTTAGGTGCAGGATGCTTCTCAAATTGTTTGAAATGCTTTCTGTATTGGACCGTGTCAAAGGCACATAGAATTCAAACTGGATGTACACCGAATGGACAAAGCTAGAAAAAGTTACACAACAAAATAACGTAATAGTAATGAAGAAATCCAAGTACTGCCAGGTAAGTATCTGAGATAGAATTAGTGAAAATAAATATCCTCAAGCACATACTGATATAAATATATAAATAAATAATTGAATAAATGGGCAAATGCAGGAGACAAGACAAATCTCCATATAGATAAATTCCTGTACAGAAGGAAAAAAATGTAATGAAGATACTCTCCCGCAAAGAGGGACAGATCAATTCACTACACAGGGAGCAGGATTTGTGTTCAGACTTACTTCTAAAAATTTCAGACTGTAAACAGATGAGGGATTGTACTAAAGAAATCTGGAAAACTCTACCCAAGCTAGATGGTCAAGGGTAACATTTCTAGGATGTGTCATGGTGACAGTGTGTCTGATATGAAGTGCTGGGAATGGCACTGCACCTGTGTGACCTCTCCCCTTGGGCCTGGAACTGTGTCTAAATACTAGACATGCACCTCGGGAATGCACTGGGGGCACATTCTACAGAACACCTGACCAACTCCTAAGACGGTCATGACCATCGCAAATAGAAAACTTTAAGGAACCGTCATAGGCCACAGGAGGCTAAAGACACATGAAAACCTAATGCTGTATGATGTCCTGGATGAAATTCTGGAAGAGAAAAAGCAATGTAGGGAAAAGCTGTAAAAAACAAATGACAATGGTGTCTAGTTAATAGCAGTACACCAATATTGGTTGGTTCCATAATTATGTCAAATGCAATAGAGGAATCCAGTGTCTTAACAATGAGGGAAGCTCTCTTTGTAACTTTTCAAAAAATATAAAACATTTTTAAACTAAAACTTTACAATTTACCAGCTTGTGCATGCACACACACACATACAAACATATACAAAGATCTAGAATATAGAAGTCAAAACAGCAACTAGAATGGAGATATTAATGCTTTATATGAACGATTGTGATAAGACCCAGCACTAGCATCAAACTTCTTGCCAAGTGTGATCTTTTCTGTGTGCATTTTTTTCTTTTCTTTTCTTTTCTTTCTTTCTTTCTTTTTTTTTTTTTGTACCAGGGATCGAACTCACAACTTTGCCCCCAACAGACAGGCAGGCACTTAGGCCACTGAGCTAAATCCCCAGTCCTCTGTGTATATTCTATATTGGACTGATGTAGTTAAATTCTGTTAAGTATTTATTTTCACTCTCATTATGAAAGCAATCTGTTAGTATGTGGTCTCTGAGGAAAAGGGCAGGTATGATGTGAAAGAAAGAAAGAAAGAAAGAAAGAAAGAAAGAAAGAAAGAAAGAAAG
>RJWM01004910.1:0-97064 GCA_004363535.1 Dasyprocta punctata | reverse complement strand
AAAGCTGGTAGTCTGATCATCTATTCAGAGAATAACAATACACAATGTGGCATCAATGGGGGATCTCCTTCTGAAGGTGGTAGCCATTGTTAATTCCCTATTATCTTGTATTGAAGCCCTGTATCATTTTCATTATTTTGCTTGGTTGTGTTTTATTCTGTTTTGTTTTGTTTGATTTTGTTATATCCAATGGCATGGGCAGCTATTTCAAAGATAACAAGATATATTATGTTAGCCATTTTGGATTTACTATTGTCTTGTTTTGAAGTCCTTTATCACATTCATTGTTTTGTTTTTATTGGCCCTATTCTGTTTTGTTTGATTTTTACTATATCTGAAGGTATCTGCAGCTATTTGGAAGACAACAAGAGGCATTATGGTAACCATTGTTGGTTTCGTATTGTTTTGAAGTTCTATGTCACACTGGTTTGTTTTGATGGGCTTTATCCTGTTTTATTTTTCTTGGTTTTATACTTTTTAAAATAAAAAAAAACGATTGGGAGTACTTTGCTGAAGCAGAGGAGAGAGGGAAGTTCTAAATTCAATTAGGAATTAGTAGGAGCAGGTCAGATCTGCAGCTGGAAGAGATCACATAACAGCTGCAGCCAGATCATCACAGTGACAGTAACTCAACAAGAAAAACAACATGGGAGACAATCTGCTTGCAATTTTTAAATCTCAGTTTTAAAACAATGTTAGAACTTAGTGATTTTTTTCATGAAGAAGAAAAAATTTGCTAAGTGATAGCCTCATAGATTTTTCTTTGGTAGTGATAATGACTTTCATGGATAAAAATCCTTACTTCCGGAGAGTTAAATAATATCTTTTAAAAAAATCTTTGCTTTAAAAACAGTACCATGACAAGAACCCTTTCTTCCCTATTTATTATTGGGCACATTCTAATGTATGTCATAGATTAGGATTTAAAATTTCAGGGTGAGGAGAGCATATACATTTAATATTTGAAATATGTTATCCAATTATCTTTCAAAAAAAAACTGTTGCACTCTTCTGTGCATTTGTTACTTTTTGTTTGGAACTGATAAAGATAAAAGATGCATTGCTGTTTCAGGGACTCCTGAAAATAGGTGGAACTCTCGGCAGGAAATGCATAATTTGTACTGTGCTAGACATTGTTCATGCCAAGGACATAACCCCATCTTAGGTTCATACTCTGCCTTTCATTCTCCGGCCCTGCATGCTTTCTTAATACCTGAAGCTACAGCTAAGTGGATTAGTGAGACAAACTAGGACAACACAATCCTTTCTCTTAAGAATTTGTGCAAAGAGGTATAAAGTCACAGGCATTTAGAGAATATAGTCAGGGAAGGTTAAGTCTTAGAGTTGAGGCCTATGATGGATGTGTGGAAAACTACACATAAACTGAAGCAGAAAATCTTTTCTTACTGAGAGGATGTAGAGAAAGAAGCTGACGGTGATCATCAGAGACTGTATAACCCAAGAAAAAAAGGTCAACAGTGCTGTCTTGGCAGGTACTACCTACAAATTTGAGTAGTTTTTTTCATGGGATTCTTCTGTACTTTGTGAATTTTGATGCTTATTGATTCTTATTTAAGACACCTGACTCCAGGGAAAAACTGCAAAACATTTGCTTCAGAAATATGAATCTCTTGTACAACTGATCTTAGCAAATATAGAAGTCTGCAGACATTCAAATTTAAAACTCATATTTTCTGAGCTATATATTAGGATATACCTGAAAAATCATTATTTTAAATTAATATATTTATATGGAAAATAACCACACTAAAATCATGATCATGAGACCTGTTCATAACAATTAGAAAATATGGGCTTTTCTTCTCCCAGCTTTACTTTTATTTTTCCAGTATGGTAGTTCTGAAACTTTAGCACACATCAGAATTACCTGGGGGCATTTTACAACATGAATCGCTGGTCTCTATCCTAACATTACTGATTCAGTAGTTTGGGGTGAATGAACTTTTACTTCTAACAACCTCGAAGGTGAAAATGATTCTTCTAGCTTTGAGACCATAGTGTGAGAACCACTGAGTTACTAAAAATATGAGGAAGTCTCTCAAGAAAGAAAACGGTACAATTTCTTTTATTTTTACTTTCACTCTTAGAATAATATTTTAGCATTCATCTTACCCTTATCCCATTCTCTCATTTGTTTTCTTGTATCTTCAATCTCTACCTTTCATTCACCCTTTCTGTCTATTACCATGTTCTATCATGCTGCTGACTATGCGGCTTACCAATAGTTCAATTAGCCACTAATATCCTGAGGGCTGGGGCAAGTGTATTATACCTATGTGTCCTCCCTGACTAGTGCTATGACTAGACATGGCAGGCATGAGATAGATATGTGCTGAGTGAATTTTTCTTATAAAAGCAAATATTACTTTCTTTCTTACTGATTCTTTAGGTCCTTTTAGAAGTCCATATATAGTGGACTTCACTTGTCCATTTCTCTCTGGTAAAAAAGAGAAGGCTGTTGCATAACTCTTCGCCTATATTATCAGAGTCTGAGTGGCTTGTCAGGATGTGTACATGTGCATGCAAATGTAAGCGGTCTGTTTTCCTTTCCTTATGTTACCTTTTTGGTGTTCATCATGTGTTACAAAAACTGCAGGTGGCTGGAGATGTCAGACATCTATGATGAATCATGCATCTCCTTTAAGAATGTCCAGTTCAGAGCCAAGGATTTAGCTCAACGGCGCAGCACCCACCTGGCAAGCATACAGTCCTGAGTTTGATTCTCAATACCCCTTCCCCCAAAATAAAAATAAAACAGAATGTCCAGTTCACAGAGTTTTGTTTTGCTCTGTGGCTTTTAGCTCTTGGTTTTGGTTGGGTGGCAATGCATAACCCACAAAACTAGATTGTCATTCATTTATGTAATTTCTCTAGGCTTAAAGATAACTTGATATAGCATAAAAAAGCTCTAGATTAGGAATTAGCAGTCCCTTTTCTTTTTATTTGGTACCAGGAATCAAACTCAGGCCCTTGCACTTGCCAGTTAAGCACTGTGCCACTGAGTTATACTCCCAGGCCAGAATTAGCAATCCTAAATTCCACTTTTAGTTTAAGTGTTAAATAGTGGCATGTCCCTTGCCAAATTTCTCAATTTAATTGTCCAGCACAGGCTTTAATCCAAATGATCTACATGCAAATGACGATCGAACAATGCAGTGAATGTTTAAATTGAAAAACAGTGATTACAGAAAAAGACACATTGCCATTAATCCCCTTGAAAGGACTCTCCTCTTGCTTTGAATACATCCCATTGTTTCTACCACAATCTGAAACAGTTCTGGAAGTCCTGTTTTGTGTCTTTACAAGGTGTGATAAAAAAAATTTGGTGAATCCTGCTGCCACATTCACCATCCATCCAATAGAAAGGCAGGTTTGGGAAGACATTTATGGTATGCCCTCATTCACACTACTCACTAGATCTGCCATTGTACAACTTCTGGCTTTTCTCCAAAGTCAAAATGACAATCAAAGGTAAACATTTTAAAACAATTCAGGATGTCAAGGCAGCTACAACAGTATAACCAAAGACACTCAGGAGAGAAGACTGCCAGAATTGCACCAAAACTGGCAAGAACAATGGGATAAGTGTGTTCAAAGAAAGGGAGATTGGCAATGTGTATTTCACTGTAATGATTTTTTAGCTTAAACACACTGGATTTTTCAATAACATTTCATATACTTTTTGAATCTCAATGCTCTCTGGCTTTGTTAAATTGAGTAGTAGCTTTTCAAGAGTGTGACTTGATTTGGCCATGTGTTTGCATGTCACACTCAGTTTTGGTTATGCGTCCTTTCAGGTGGGAAAGCATCATTTGTTGAAAACACTCATGGGCTACAGATAATGATGCATGGTAGCAGTTTGTTCCATATTTTTGGATGTTGTAGGAGTGGATAAAAGGAGCATTTAAGAGTCAGGCAGACCTCCTTTGTTACTTTAAGGCCTGAAATACTGTGTCTGCTGGCCTTGTAAACCCAAATAGCTTTGCTAAAATATTAACACAATAAAAATTTTCTTAGAAAACGAGTCAGTCAGAAGAGATCTTTTGAATTTATTATCATGAAGAAGGATGTTGGAGTTTTTGTTCAGGTCTGGGTATTTAAAATGGACTACTTTTTTTTTTTCTTTTCATTCAGAGGATCCAAACTCTCTTCTTTGAATATTTATTGTTTCTTCTTTATCTTATCCCTGTGGAACTTCCTGAACAAAATGATTGCATGTTTGACTCCTAAAGAAGATAGCATGATCTCAGAAATATGGTATTTGAAAACCAAAGAGAGACAGATTAAAGTATCAGCATGGCCACTTGTGAACATGTTCCAAGTGTCCAGCTGTTGTCACTGCAATGTGTTCGTGACTTAGTCTTCTGAAGTATAGTTTATAGCAATGTCATGATGGCAGGATAGTTGGTAAAATGCTTTTCCTGCATTTCACTTGCTAAAGAAAAACAATTTTGGGGAAGTGATTTTGAGGGTGGGGAAACATATTTTCATGGTGATGAAGCCACACCAAATTTCCAGAGGAAGACAAGCTGTAGTTTCTTGACCTTTTGAAATTCTCCATAAACTCTAATTTTTCATCAGTCTGCTAAGTCATAGGCATTAGATCTGGTTTTAAAAAATGGGGTAGTTTTCTTCAGTGCTTTCTTTTTTTGGGAATTGTGTTGAAAGTGACTCTTAAACATACTGCATAGTACAGAGTGTGGTCTAATATATTACCTTAAATTTCATTTTCAGTTTTCTAATAGTCTTTATGTGAAAGTAACCAGCAAAACCAAAACCAAAAACAAAAATCCCCCAACTCAGCTAGGCTGAATGTTGGCCCACTTGTACCTTCTTCGATATTTAAATTTGGGAATTACTTGGATAATCAGGAAAATTTAAAATGCTGATAGGGTTGTGTTTCCTTTGTGGTACTGGAAAGCTACTTTTGATTTTCTGAATGTCCCTTGCAAAAACTTTTTCAAGGTGAAATACACTGTCAGAAAAATACATATGTCATCAGTGGAAAAAAATCAATAAATTGACAACTACTAAATCTAAAGAGAGTATTACCAGTGTCACTTAAAGTCTTCAAGCTCTGTTCTGTCCTCTAGCACTTCTTCTTATTAAGGGTAACCATGACACTGAATCCTAACAGTGCAGAGCACTTTTTCCAGTCTGTCCCACCGTATAAATTACATTATACATTATGAACTCTTTTGTGGCTTCATTTTGTGGCTTTTATGGCTCTTTTGTGCTGGTGTTTGGATTGTTTGGCATCACATTAATGAGTCATTCTTTTGCATGAATTTGCTAATCATTCATTGTTATTCCTACATGATATATAAATATAAATTTACCAATTTTCCTGTTGATAGAATTTGAATGCTTCTGTTTTTTTCAGCCATTACAAGTTGTGCTACCATGAACATACGAGAACATGTATTTGGTGAGGTTTGTATTTGCATCAAGTTGTACAATTAGAAGTGAAGTTATAAGGTATTGCAAGTTCATTTTTAATAGATACTATGCCAGATCTCCCAAGTGATGGTACTCATTTTGCTGCATCTTACTTGAGTTCTTTTCATGGGCACCCAAGAACTGCAGAGGAGAAAGGATGTTTGGACAGAAGGTCCTGATGCCACAGGGACACTGCTGAAAGGATGGGTCCCAGTGAAAGCATCTTTCATCTCCAGTACTCTGCTTTTTCCCTAAATCTTCTTAGATAAAGTCCTAAGTTTTTTTTTGCTCTCTTGTTCAACTAATGGTGACACTTAAATAGGTCTCCCTGAACTTCCATAATAAAATTCAAATGGTTTCAAATAAAATTTCACATGTCTATACTAATGAATAATTTTAAAAAGTGATTATTCAAAGAATATCATTCTCTGACTAGTGTCAGGACAATGTTAAGTGAGTGAAATACATTGTTTTCCCTAATGGCCTTTGCTTAGTTTGCTATCAGTTTTATTAAACTAAGAAAGACAAAATGAAATGGGAAAATGTTGGAAAAGTGATTTAAAAAAAATCTTTTTCAACAAAAGAAGCAACTATGAAAATATATTGACATATATTTCCAAGAATATCCAAAAGAAAACAATGCATTTAAATATCTTCTCACTATAAAGGTATTATAAGAAATAAGAGCCATTCATTTTCTTTGGACAGATTTCTTTGAAAGATTTGAGCATTCCATATTACCCAACTAAAAACTCCTAAATTTTTAGGATATATATAATTATCATTATTTATGAAAATTTTAGTGTTTTCTATAGCTTGAATATTAACTTTAGGTAAAATATGTAATTATAAGTGATGTGTAGGTCATGTTTCTTGGCTAGAAGCATAATTTTATTATATCTAGGAATTCTAGGTGTAAGGCCACAGCTTTATTTTCTCTCATAACTATGAACATGTTCATAGTTTATTTTGTTCAACTTTTTTAGTTCAAAATGCAACACGTAATTAAATGTCATGTCTTTGGGAAAACAAATCATGTAGATTTCAGAAGTGTATTTGAGTAAAATGGTGTCTTTTTCCTTTTCTTTTTGTTTCCTTCTTTCTGAGCATATGCTGTGTGACATGCATGTTCTACAAATGTGCATGAATGCACACATACCTTTCAAGCATTACCATGGTAAATAGATGAAATTCACTTTTGCAAAAGCAGTCTATTAGAGTGGCTCAGAGCAACGCTGAGTGCTCTGTGCTGGTGTTTGGATTGTGCAGCGGGCAATGGAGACCCAATGAAAGCTTTCTATAGAGGAAGGAGTTCAGATTTAGGAAAGTGATTTGGAAGCAGACAGGAATTGGAAGTAGAAAGAATATTTAAAATCCCAAAGTTGCTCTTGTGGTGGAACTCTTGAAAGTCATAATTATCCTTGAAGAACATCACAAACATTCTTATATTCAACTTAACTAAGAACATAGTTTTGTACTATAAATACCATGCATGCTACATTCTATTACAGAGATGCCACAGATATGTCAGTCTTTTGAGAAAAATGCATGAAGCAAACATATCCACATTAGAAAACCCAATCTAATTTTTGTCTGAATAATTTTAAAACACAAGCATTAAGATTTTATTTAAAAAGAAGTCTTAGACCAATGTTTGTAACCCCAGTGACTTATAGGCGTAAGCCTTGAGGATACCTTATTGTTTTTCTTGACAATGAGGGATTGAATGGAAAGGAAGTAACAAGTCTAAGAAAGTAAGTGACATCCTGAGGAACAGTCAAATGATTGGTTGCAAACAGTGAGAGGGTAAAGACTATTACAATATTAATCATTCTTTTTTAATGCAAAATTATTTTGAGTGAAACCAAAGCTCCCATATGTTCTCTGATTGGTGGTAGATACTGCATTTTAGTAATTCTAGTTTAGTCATTTCTTTCCTTAAAAAGCAATTACACATTCATATGCTAGAACAGTTAGAGAAAGCACTTTTAGAAATCTCACGACTTGTCTCGCCATTTTTATTCTGGTCTGCTACTATTCAGAATCACAGAAGCATGTAAAAATCGACGTGGAAAAACCAACCTCCTGAGTCAAGACAAAATGTTCTGACAAGTGTACATTCTACACTTCTGCAAGACATTAATAAACAGGTGCTTAATTATGTTCCTGCACCTCTATTCTAGGGCAGCTACCAATGATATGCAGCAGAGCTGAAAAATCCCAGGTAGTTTATGGTTAATGACACAGAAGCATTAGTAACAATGAATAATGAAATACTTAAAGAATAATACACCCTGATTCTTGTTAAACTACTGCACAGAAAAATGATGTGCCTGAATACATTGTTCTGCACTGATCTTAAACATAATAATTGTGCACAAAAATAAACAAGTCTCCACAGAATGTTCTTAGGATAATATTGATCAGCTTGCTTAAGCTAAGAACCAGCTTAAGAGAAATGTGAAGTAAACTGTTTTGTACATTTGAAGTAGAAGGTACCCATAAAAACAGTCTTTAGCATACTCAGTGTTTCAAGAGATGATGTAGCATTTCAACTTGGAAATCTCCCTTGTATGTGATTCTTACTGTCAGTATATTTTGATAGCTACCATCCCACTTATGCTTCTAAGGAAGGAGGCGGTATGTTTTGATGAGGGAATCATCCAGCAGCCTCTTGGTCTCCTGGAGGACAGACTTTATCATCCAGGACAAATGCTGCACTTTGCTTTTCTTTCAATATAATATCTCATGGTTCAAAAGTTATTTTAACACAGGTTTTAATACAGTTATTAAGGTGTATATCATGATGGTTGATGTTTGTTTTTATACACCCCCAAAAAGCAGTAGGTTGTAACTTACTTTTTAAATACTTTATTCTTTTTATCAGTACATGTGTGTCATACATATTGATCACATTCATCATAGGGAATTTGTGCCTACACATAACACATCTCAATTCTTTTTTTCCCATTCCTCTCTCCTTGCTTCAACTCCTCTTCTCTTCATTTATACAGTATTTGTTTCCATTTTTTCCTACCTTCCCTACCTCCTATTCCTTCCATATTTCCCTTCCCATTTGAACACATTCTTCCTACTTCTCAACATCTGTCTTCCTTTATGTTCCTCATTTATCATTTGGTTCTCTCACACAAGAGAAACAGATCAATATTTAAACTTGTGTGTCTAATTTATTTCACTTAACAGTATTATTTTGAGATGAATTCATTTTCCTATGAATGATTCAATTTTATCCTTCTTTATGGAAGAATAGTACTCCACTGTATGTAAATACATTTTCATTATCCATTGATCTTTTTATGTTCCTGTGGGCTGCTCCCAACATTTAGTTATTATAAATTATGCTGCAATAAACATGGGTGTACATATATCCCTGCGGTATGATGCTTTTAATTCTTTTGAAAAGATGTCTAGAAGGGAAATACCTGGGTCAAATGGAATCTCTACTTCTAGTTTTTTGTGGAATCCTCATCCTAACCTCCACAGTAATTGTAGCTGTTTACATTCCCACGATCAGTGGAGAAGGGTTCTTTTTCTACCACAACTCCAACAGCATTTGTTATTGGTTGATTCCTTGATGATAGTCTCTTTCTGGAGTGAAATAAAATCTCAGTGTTGTTTTAATTTGCATCTCTCAAATGACCAATGATGCTGAATATTTTGTCATATATTTATCTGCCACTGGCCCTTCTTCACCTGACAAGTGTCTATTCATTTCAGATGCCCATTTTTGGATAGGTTCTTTACATTTGGGGGGTCTATCTTTTTGAGTTCTTTTTTATTTAATAGAAAAAGACACAGAAAAGAAAGACAAAAAGCAAAAGAGACAAACAAATGACAACAGCAAATTCACAACAGTAACATTATAGGTTTACAAAACAAGGTGATAGGAAGTTGACAATGGTTGCAATATTGGGCATCATTACCTTCAACACAGTTGTTTACATTTACAGATATAGACATGTAAAATTGATCTAATCATATGGGTATTAACTGATCTTTCTCAATAACTAATACATTCAGCAGTATAGTCATTTTAGTTATCTTACATATACATATATATGGATTTATGTCTTTTTCCTTGTCCCTTCTTTCTTTCCTCCTTTTCCCTTTCCCAATTACTTTTGCTTTTTGAGCAGTTTCTTACCTTTACACAGTATTTATTGTACATTTTGGATCATATATACTTTTTTCAGTTTCTTACACTAGGGAGACAATACTTACAATATTTACACATGTGGGTTTGATTTATCTCACTTATGAGTATGGTCTCAAGTCGTGTCCATTTCTTTATAAAAATCTCAATGCAATCTTTCTTGATAGCTGAGTAGTACACCATTGTATAAAAATACCACATCTTTTTTATCCAGTCTTTGATTGATGGGCACTTGGGTTGTTGCCAAGATGTGGCTATTACAAATTGTGTTGCTATAAACATGGGTGCACAATGTATCACTGTGGTATGATGTTTTCAATCCTTTGGGAAAATGCCCAGAAGTGGAATAACTGGGTCAAATGGGATCTCTAATCCTAGGTTCTTGAGGCATCTCCACACTGATTTCCACAGTGGTTGCACCAGTCTACACTCCCACCAACAGTGCAGAAGTGTTCCTTTTTCCCCACAGTCCCTCCAGCATTTGTTATTGGTTGATTTTTAAATCTTGGCCATTCTTTCTGGAGTGAGATGGAATCTCAGTGTTGTTTTAATTTGCCTTTCCCAAATGAGCATTGATGTTGAACATTTTTTCATATATTTATTAGCCATTTGTATTTCTTCCTCTGAGGAGTGTGTGTACATTTCATATGCCCATTTTTGGATTGGGTCCTTGAATTTTAGGGGCCTGATTTCTTTTAATTCTTTATATGTTTTAGATAGAAGCCCTTTGTCTGATGGACAATTGGTTAAGATATTTTCCCAGTTTGTGGGTTTTCTTTTCACTCTGTTAGAGATGTCCTTTAATGTGCAAAAACTTTTTAGTAAGATGAGATCCCATTTGCTGATTCTGGGAATTGTTTCCCATGCAGTTTGATTTTTGTTCATGAACTCTCTGACTTCTCCTATGTCATCAAGATTTTTACCTACTCTGTTTTCTAGTAAGTTTACTGTCTCTGTTTTAATATTCACATCTTTGATCCATTTTGACTTTATTTTAGTGCATGGTGATAGATATGATTCCAGTTTTAGTTCATGGCATATATTAAGCTAGTTTTTCCAGCACCATTTGTTAAAGAGGCTGTCTTTCTTCCAATGTACATGTTTGGTCCCTTTGTCAAAGATGAGGTGGCTGAGTGTGTTTGTAGTTGTGGCTGTATCTTATAATCTATTCCATTGATCTTCAGATCTGTTTTGATTCCAGTACCAGGCTGATTTTATCACAGTAGCTTTGAATATAGTTTCAAGTCGGGGATTGTGAAGCGTCCTGCCTTACCTTTGTTGCCCAGAATTGCCTTTGCTATTCTAGGTCTTTTCTGGTTCCAGATGAATTTCAGGAATGATTTCTCTAGCTCTGTGAGGTATGTAGGTGGTATTTTGTTTGGGATTGCTTTAAATCTGTATAACAATTTTGGGAGAATGGCCATTTTCACGGTGTTTGTTCTTCCTATCCATGAACAGGGAATATCTTTCTATTTTCTGAAATCCTCTTCGATTTCCTTTTTCAGAGTAATGTAATTTTCACTGTATAGATCTTTTACTTCCTTTATTAGATTGACTCCTAAGTGTTTTAATTTTTTGGATGCCGTAGTGAAGGCTGTAGTTTCCTTTATTTCTGTCTCAGTGTGTTCATTGTTTGTGTACAGGAATGCTATTGATTTTTGCGTGTTGACCTTGTATCAAGCAACATTACTGAATCTGGTTATTACATCTAGAAGTCTTCCAATGGAATTTTGGGGGTCTTCTATGTGGAGTATCATATCATCTACAAATAATAATTTTACTTCTTCCTTTCCTATCCTTATTTCCTTTATTTCTTTCTCTTATCTAATTGCTCTGGCTAATATTTCCAGAACTATATTGAATAGGAGTGGTGATAATGGACATCCTTGCCTTGTTCTTGATTTTAGGTTGAAAGTTTTCAGGTTTTGTCCATTTAGTAAGATGTAGGCTGTTGGTTTATGATATATGGCTTTCATCAGGTTGAGGCAGAGACCGTCTATTCCGATTTTCTGTAGGGTTTTTATCATGATTGGGTGTTGGATTTTGTCAAAAGCTTTTTCTGCATCTATTGAGATGATTATGTAATTCTTGTCCTTGGCCCTGTTGATGTGGTGGATTACAATTATTGATTTGTGCATGTTGAACCATCCCTGCATTCCTGGGATGAATCCCACTTGATCATGGTGTATAATCTTTCTGATAACTTGCTGTATTCTACTTGCCAGAATTTTATTGAGGATTTTTGCGTCTATGTTCATTAGGGAGATTGGCCTGTAATTTTCTTTTTTGGCTGGGTCTTTCTCTGGTTTTGGTATTAGGGTAATACTTGCTTCCAGGAGTTAGTTAGGGAGACTTGCTTCCCTTTCAATTTCCTTGAAGAGTTTGAGAAGTGTTGGCATTAAGACTTCCCTAAATTTCTTGTAGAATTCAGCAGTGAATCCATCAGGACCTGGACTTTTCTTTGTTGGTAAGGTTCTAATTATATTTTCAATTTCATTAGCTGAAATTGGGTTATTCAGCAGTTTTACATTTTCTTGATTCAACTTTGGTAATTCATAGGTTTCTAGGAATCTGTCCATATCTTCTGTGTTATCAAATCTATGTGAGTAAAGATTTTCGAAGTAGGTTTTGATGATCTTCTGTATTTCCACCTGTAGTGATTTCACCTTTTTCATTTCTTATTGCATAGATTTGAAGTTTTTATTTCCTTTTTTTTTGATAAGGTTGGTTAGGGGTTTATCAATTTTATTTACTCTTTCAAAGAACCAACTCTTCGGTTCATTATTTCTTTGCACTGCTTTCTTAGTTTCAATTGCATTAATTTCTACTCTGATCTTGATAATTTCCTCCCTTTGGGCTTTGGACTTGACTTGCTCTTCTTTTTCTAGAAGTTTGAGGTGCATCATTAGGTTTTTTATGTGCTTTCTTTCCATTTTTCTGACGTGGGAGTTTAGTGCTATAAATTTCCCTCTGAGGACTGCTTTCATTGTGTCCCACAAGCTCTGGTAATTTGTATTTGCATTTTCATTCAATTGTAGATGTTGTTTAGCTTCTTCTGTGACCCATTGATTGTTTAGGAGAGTAGTATTTAATTTCCAAGTATTTATGGGATTCTTGTGGGTTTTTTGTCATTCATTTCCAATTTTATTGTGGCATGGTCAGATAATATGCATGGAATTGTTTCAGTTCCTTTGCATTTACTTAAGCATGTTCTGTGGACCAGTATACGATCTATTTTAGAGAATGATCCATGTGCAGCTGAGAAGAATGTGTATTCTGATGTTGATGGGTGGAGCACTCGATACACATCTACTAGGCCCATTTGTTTACAAGTTTGATTCAGTTCTGTTATTTCTTTGCTGATTTTTTGTTTGGTTGATCTGTCTCTCTGTGACAGTGGGGTGTTAAGGTCCCCCTTATAACTGTATTATTATTTACTTGGTTTTTCATGTCTATTAAGATTTGTCTTACATGGTTGGGTGCTCCCGTATTCAGTGAATATACATTTATGATTGTGGTCTCTTCCTCTTAAAGTGTTCCCCTAACAAGTATGTAGTGACCTTCTTTATCTGTTTTGATCATTCTTGGTTTGAAGTTCACATTGTCTGCAAACGTAATAGCTACCCCTGCTTTTTTCCGGGTTCTTGTTGCATGGAGTATTATTTTCCAGCCTTTCATTTTTAGTCTGTGAATTTCCTTTTGAGTTAAATGTGTCTCTTGTGCACAGCATATTTTTGGATTTTGTTTCTTAACCCACGCTGCCACTCTGTTTCTTTTTATTGGTGTGTTGAGACCATTTACGTTGATTGATATAACTGATATGTACTGGCTCATTCCTGTCATGATATCTTTCTATTGTTGGTTTTTTACATTTTCTGTTTAATTATTTGCCCTGCTTAGTGGTTTCCTTTTGTTGTTCTTCTTAGGATTGTAGGTATCTTTGTCTCTTTCTAGAGTGTCTTTCACTGCTCTTTGCAGTTTTGGTTTGATGGCCATAAATTTCTTCAGTTGTTCTTTGTCATGAAAGTATCTTATTTCTCCTTCAATTTTTAAAGGTAGTTTTGCAGGATACATCGGTCTGGGTTGAAAGTTGTTTTCTTTCTGGATTTGAAATACTTTACTCCAAGCTCTTCTTAACTTAAAGGTTTGTGTTGAGAAGTGTGCCATGATTCTAATAGGCTTTCCTTCATAGGTGATATGTTTCTTTTCTCTGAGAGCTTTTAGTATTCTGTTCTTGTGCTGTATTTCTGATCCCCTAATTATTATATGTCTGGGTGATGATTTGTTTTGGTTATGGTTAATTGGGGTTCTATATGCCTCACTTACCTGTATATAAGATTTTCTTCCCATGCTTGGTAAATTTTCTGCTATTATTTCTGCAAATAGTCTTCACAGGTCATTAGTCCTGACCCATGCTTTCTCATTGATGCCTATTAATCTTATGTTATTTCTCTTGGCATCATCTTGCAGCTGTTGAATTATTGTTTCCTGGTTCCTTGTTATTTTTAAGAGATCTTTTCTTTCATGATCGTAAGCTTCCATGCTGTCTTTAAGGTCTGAGATTCTATCTTCAGCTTCATTGAAGCAGTTTTGTCAACTTTCCATGGAATTTTTCACTTCCTGAATTTCCCTTTGAATCTGTTTCATGCTTTCTATTTGTGTTTTATTTTGTTCATTGAAAGTTTCCATCATTTTCTTATGTTCATCTATTTTTTTATCTTGATCTTCTTTAGATACAGACATTTCTTTCATAATGATTGTCATTTCATTTTTTAGCTGAGAGATTATTTCTGATTTGTGTTTCTCTATAGCTTCATGGAGTTGTTTCTTTACTTCAGTTGCTATCATTTCAGAACGCTCTGCTGTGTGACTCCCAGTATCTTCCATTTCAGTGGCTCTTGGGTTTGTTCTCAGTGGGCTGGGGGATTGAGACTGCCTCTTGGTCTTTCATTTTGTCATTTTCTTCTGGGACATGTGTGGCTGGGCAGGCAGCCTCCTGATGGATTGCACTGAAACACTGTGCTGCATAGAGCTTCAATCCTCCAATATCCCTGTGGCTAGCTGTGGCACACCACCAGAGTATGGCACTGGTTCCTTGTGTTCTGCGGTTTGTGAGGCTGGCCGTGTGTTCCCCTGATGTACTTTGTTGGGTTGCTCTGGGACGCTTGACTGGACAAAGTTTGTATCTAGTTTGTATCTGTAGCTAGCAGGGTCACACCCCTGGAGCTTGTTGCCAGGGTCTAGAACCTGGTTGTGTAGCATTTGGAACTGCCACAACCCAGGTGGCTAGCAGAGATGCAGCCCTATGGTGTGTCACTGGATCTTCAGCCTGCCTGGTTGGAGTTCAGAATCTCCTGGACCTAGCCATCTAGGTGGAGTGCACCCCAGAATGTGGCACCACCAGAACCTTGAGTATGGCTGTGTGGAGTTCAGAGCCTCTGGAGAGCCTTTTTGAGTTCTTTTGTTTTCTACATATTAGTGCTTTAAGGAGTATGTGGTAGTCAAGGGTTGCAAGGAGAGCAATTACATATAGGACACCTAATTTATAGTATTTTTTGTAATGGTCAACCAAGGAATCAAATACAAAGATGGTGCAGGAAATCAGTCCACAACACTAAAATCCTAGAAAATCCAGCCAAGGGCATGGATCCCATAGCAACAGCTCATATGAATTCAACTGAAAACCCAGAGCCCATGACAATGACCCATGCAAGTCTGTCTCATGGATCTGCACTGGGAAGGCCCAAAGGCCAGCGATTGAAGCTAGAAAGTCTATACCAGCAGAGTGAAGGATCTGTGCCAGCAGGTTGAGGGTTCTTCAATAAAGCCAAGAAGTGACGCTCAAAATAAGTACCAGGGCTCCCCCAAAAATACCATAGCCATCCTCAGTGACAATGAGGTCCTGAGCTCCTCTGAGGATAACTGCTGAATACATATCAGGAAGCCAGTGTGACAAACTTCTCTGGGAGATTAAACAGCAAACAAAACATCTTTCCCTCCAGAGCCAGGAACCAATGCTTAAAGTAAGTACCAGAGCTCTTCCAAAGTGAACCATAGCCATTCTCAGCAACAAGGTCCCAAGCCCCTCTGATGATAACAGCTGAGTTCATATCAGGGGTGCCAGCATGACAAGTTTCTCCAGGAGAACTAACAGCTCCAAACATCAACACTTAGTAGAACCCACAATGCTACTCTTCCTCTCTAGGTCTCCTTTTTATGTTGGGAACAGTCATCAAGTGGGCCATTCATGTGTAGCACCATGCTGATTCAGTTCAGCTGGTGTTTTAAATTGACCACCAGTTACCAATTCAGTACAGAGTAGTTGGTAATTTTTTCATTCTGTGGGTTGTATCTTGGCTCTGTTGATGGTTTCTTTTGTTGGATAGAAACTTTATAATTTGTTTTGATCCCAGTTGATTCTTTGTAGTATTTTCTGTGCAATCAAGAATTTGTTTATAAAGTCTTTGGCTATACTTAGATCTTCAAGATTTTTACCTATTCTGTCTTTCTGCACATTTAGTGTTTCTGTTTTAATGTATAGATCTTTTATCCATTTTAATTTATCTTAATGCATAGTGAAAGATATGGGTCTAGGTTCAATTTTCCACATGTGGAAAGCAAGTCTTCTCAGTACTACTTATCAAAGAGGCTATTTTCCTTTCAGTGAAGGCATTTAGGCCCTTAGTCAAACTGGCAAGGTACCTAAGTATGCTAAGAGTTGTTTCTTCATCTTCCATTCTGTTCTACTTATGTTCATGTCTGTTTTTTTTCCCCAATATCATACTGCTTTATCATGGTAGCTTTGTAGCATATATTCAAATCAGGAATTGTGATGCACTCAGTCTTGCCCTTGTTTCCCAGAATTGCTTTCTCTGCTCTAGGTCTTATCTGGTTCAAATGAACTTTAGGATTATGTTCTCTAATTCTGCAAATTATGCTCTTGGCATTTTTATCAGTATTGCATTAAATCTGTATAACAATTTTAAAAGTATGGCCTTTTTCACTATCTTGGTTCTACTCAAGAACCTACCCAAGAACAAAGGATATCGTTCTAATTTCTGATATCCTATTTGGTCTACTTTTTCAGGGTGCCATAGTTTCCATTGAAAAGGTAAACTATTTCCTTTATTAGATGGATTCCAAAGTATCTCAATTTTTTGCATGTTATTGTGAAAGTTATTGTTTCCCTAATTTCTCTTTCAGTGTTGTTATTCATGTAAAGAATCTGACTGTGTTTTGTGTGTTGACTTTGTATCCAGCTACATTACTAAATTTGGTTATTAAATCTACAAGTCTTTTGGTGGAGTTTTGGGGTCTTATATGTAGAGCACATGTCATCTGCAAATAATTATAATTTAACTTCTTCTGTTCATATCCTTACTCCTTTAATTTCTTTCTCTTTTCTAATTGCTTTGTCTAATTTTCTCAGAACTGTATTAAAAAGGAGTGGTTTTAGTGGACATCCTTATCTTGTTCCTGATTTTAGAGTGAAAGCATTCAGATTTTTACCATTTAGTATGATGATGGTTATTGGTTTTTCATAGACAGCTTTTATCAGATAGACATAAAGACTATATATTCCAATTTTATGAAGGACTTTTATTATGAATGGAGGTTGAATTTTGTTAAATGCTCTTTCTGCATCTATTGAGATGATAATATGGTTTTTGTCCTAGATTCTGTTAAAATGGTGTATTACATATATTGATTTGTGTATGTTGAACCAACCCTGCTTCCCTGGGATGAATTCTATTTGGTCATGGTGCATAATCTTCTTGACAGTTTGCTGCGTTTTATTTCTAAGTAACTTGTTGAGGACTTTTGCATCTATTTTGATTAGGGAAATTAACTTGTAATTTTGTTTTTTGTTTGGATCTTTCTCTGGTTTTGGTATCAGAATATTGCTTGTTTTCAGGAATGAATCTGAAAGTATTGCTTCCTTTTGAATTTCATTAGTTTGAGATATATCAGCATTTTGTCTTTTCTAAAGTTTTGTAAAATTCAGCAGTATCACAGTCTGGGATTTTCTTTGTTGGTAGTTTTAAAATTACATCTTTAATTGCATTGACTTATACTGCTTTATTAGAATTTTTATATCTTCTTGATTCAACTTGGGTAATTCATATGTATCTATGAATGTGTCTCTTATGTGTTTCTATCTTATTAGAATATAGGTTCTCATAGTAATATGATAATATTACTGATAATATTTTGGAGTTTTGCAGGATCTGTTGTAATTTCACCCTTTTTTCCCTTGTTTTGGTAAATTTGGTTAAAGGTTGGTGAATTTTATTTAAATTGTCAAAGAACAAACCCTTTCATTCATTGACTCTTTGTATTATTTTCTTAGTATCTATTGCATTAATTTATGCTCTGAGCTTTATAATTTTCTCCTTTATACAAGATTGGACTTGACTTGTTATTTTGCTAGAAGTTTTAGGTTCAACATTAGGTTCTTTATTCCAGCTTGCTCTATTTTTCTGATATGAAAATTCACTGCTGTAAATTTCTTTTGTAGGACTGCTTACATTACATTGCATAAGATTTAGTGTGTTGTTGTATTGCCATTATTGTTTAGTTGTGGAAACTGTCTAATTTTTTCTTTAATTTCTTCTGTGATCCATTGATTGTTCAGGAGGATGTTATTTAGTTTTCATGTGTTTTTGAATTTTTTGTGACTTCTCTTGTCATTGATTTTACATTGAATTGCACTGCGATCTAGATAACATGCATAGGATAATATCAACTCCTTTGCATTTACTGAAGTATGTTTTCTGGGCTAGTATGTGGTCTACTTTGGAGCACATCCTCTGTGTAGCTGAGAAGAATGTGCATTCTGATGTTGGGCACTGGAACACTCTGTAGACTTCTACTAAGTCCATATGTTCACAGGTTTGGTTCATTTTTATTACTTCTTTGTTGATTTTTTTGTCTAGTTAATACATCTATTTGTAACAGTGGGGTAAAGAAGTCCCCCATTACAATTACATTAGTATTTATTTAATTTTTCATTGTCCATTGATGTTTGTTTTATATGTTGGGTGAACTGATCTTTGGTGCAAATATATTTATGATTGTCTTTTCTTCCTCTTAGATTGTTTGCTTGACAAGTATTTAGCAACCTTCTTTGTCTCTCTTAATCAGTCGTTGCTGGAAATCCAGTTTGTCTGCAAATGGAATAGCTATTCCTGCTTTTTTTTGGGGGGGTTCCTGTCATATGGAATATTGTTTATCATTTTCCATCCTTTGACTTTTAGTCTATGAATTTTTTTGAATTAAATATGTTTGTGTATGCAGTATATTATTGGATCTTATTTCTTGATCCATTATGTCAGTCTGTTCCTTTGATTGGTGCATTGAGAGTATTTATATTGATGGTTATAATAGATATATATTGACTTACCCTTTTCATGTTATTTTCCTATTGTTGGTTCCCTTTGCCCCCTCTGTTTAACTGCTTGCCTGTCTGATAGATTTATTCCACTGGGGCTCATGGAGTTGTATTCCATGTTATTTCTTTGTAAATGTCCTTCAGAACCTTTTGGAATGGTGGTTTCATGCTCAAGAATTTCTTCAGGTGGGGCAGACCATACAGGACCCAGGAAGAGAAAGGTCAGACAGCCCTTCCTGGGAATTGGCCACGCTGGGACTGGGAGGAGCCAACTAACAAGCCAACTAGCCAGCCTTTCTGATAAGCCACACAGGCCATGCAGGGCCCAGGAAGAGAAAAGTCAAGTAGTGTCTCCTAGGAATCAGCCATGCTGGAACTGGGAGGAGCCGACCAACAAGTCAACTAGCCAGCTTTTCTGGTAAGCTGCACTGGCAATGTGGGGACCAGGAAGAGAAAAGTCAGATAGCGCCTCCTGTGAGCCTGTCGGTGTGTGGGCTGAGAATCACCAATTCCTCCCCCGACCCATTCCCCTGTAAGCAACTGGCTGGTTTGGAGGACAGGCTGAGTTGATAGCAACTGAGGTACAAAAAGCAACTAAATATTTACATTGTTTGTTTGACTTTGCTGTCCTGGGGCTGGTGATCTGAGCATCTATACTGAGGATAACATCATGCAGCATAGCAATTATGGGACATTTCCTTCAATCTTGTTTTTGAAATCCAATATTGTTCTCACTTGTTTTGATTGTTTTTATTCTGTTTTGCTTGGTTTGATTTTGCTATATCTGATGGAATGCACAACTACTGTGAAGATAACAAGATATACTATGGTAGCCATTGTTGTTTTCATATTATCCTACTTGGAAGTTCTATACGAATTTCACTTCTTTATTTCATTTGATTTATTCTGTTTTGGTTTTTTGGGTTTTATTATCTTTAAAATAAATAAAAGAATTTCTACAGGTGGTCTTTATCATGGAAGTATCTTATTTTTCCATCAGTTGTGAAAGATAATTTTGTGGGGTACATCAATCTGCATTGGAGTTTGTTTTCTTTTGGGCTTGCAGTACCACAAGCTCTCCTTGACTTGAGGGTTTGTATTGAGAAGCATGTTTGATTCTGTTGGGCTTTCCTTTATAGTCAATGTCTAATAGCTTTTAGTATTTCTCTAATAGCTTTTAATAGTCTACACTTGTGTTGAATTTCTGAAATCTTGGTGTTTGTATTCCTTGGTGCAGATTTTTTTATTATCAATAATTAGAGCTGTATATAACTCACTTATCTATATGTCAAATTCTTTTACATATTTGGGAAGTTTTTTGCTATTACTTTCATGAAAAGGTTTTTTTATGTCAATTTTGCTATCTCCTGTTTTTTCACTGACTCTGATCAATCTTCTGTTATTCTTCTTTGCATCATCTAGCAGCTATTGAATTGATTTTTGTGGTATCTTGCTATTTTTAAGAAATCTTTCTCTTCATGATTGCTAACCATGATCTTCTCTTCTACGTCTGAGATTCTGTTTTCACATTGGCTCATTCTGCTGCATTTACTTTCAATGGAATTTTTAATCTCCGGGATATCTGTTTGAATCTGGTTCATGAATTTCATTTCTTTCCTACATTGGGTCTTCATGGTTTCTATCACTTTCCTAAACTCCTGCATTTTTAAAAATCTCTGCTCTAGACTCACTATTCATGTCTTTCATTATTGTTACCATCTTTTTGATTATCTGAGAGATTATTTCTGAGTATTTTTCTAGAATCACATTCTTCTACTTTGCTACTTCTGTTGCTAACATTTCAGAGATTCCAAGTGAGTGACTTTCAAATTGTTCTACCTCATTGCCACTGGCTTTGCCTTTGGTTAGCTGCAAGTCTGGAGTTGCATCTTGCTTAAATGTCTTATTTGCCATTTTTTTTAGTTTAATTGCTGGGTTGATGATTGTAAATTGCTTATGATGAGTAGCTTTATTTCTAGTATTTAGAACCCTTAGGAAATAACTAGTTGTTGGAGATGTCTTTGAGGTATAGGTGACTTTTGGTCTTTGAGTCTGTTACAAGATTTTACCTCTTCAATTTTTTGGGGGTGAGAAGTTTCTGGTTATTTGACCTAGTCCCTTGTTCTTTGGCACTGATCTATAGTATTATTTATGACCTTTAGGCAATTTCAGCTTTGGCATGCCAAGAAGAACAACTGATATGAACAATTATGTCACCTTGGGTAAAGTAGTACAATCAGCAATAACAATAGCATCAAACACAGACTATAAAATTACAAGCTATAGTAACTATTGATTTGCCACCTTTGTAACTCTCTGAACTATATTTTTGGCTATGCAGCAAAATCTAAAACAAACCAGAAAAATTGTATTTGGAAAAAAAGTCCTCAATATGGTCATTTTATCTCATCAGAGAAAGACTTAAAAGAGGTTAGGGGAAAAATAGAGAAATACAAGTAGAGAAATAGATTAGAAGTAAGCCTGGAGGATAAAGAATGATTCTGAAAACTTTGGGAAACTTGCGAAGAAGACTAGAGAAAGAGAAAGAAGAAATAAAAACAGTAACAGAACAGAGCAACAGCAACAAGAAAACTAGAGACAATGTTCACATTCATATAAAAACAAGAGCAAACAATAAAAAAGAAAACATAAAGACAAAAAATAATAATAATGTTCACTTCAGTATGTGTCTTTTATGTCACTGGTAGACAGAGTGGGCATACAGAACCCAGATCAGTGTTGATTAGCCCTAGCAAGTCAGCTATAGATTTACAGTATGATATTGGATAATTCCAGCAAGCTGGTACCTTTAGTCCCACTGAAGTTCAGGCTGGTTTCTGGCTGTGAGGCTGGAACCCAGTTTTTTCAGTCTGAAACATGGTATGCCTCCTGCTGGCTTGAATTTGGCTCCCTGCTTGATTGAATGCAGCTCCTTGATCTTCTGCTGACTTGAACTCAGTTCTACCTTACTCCTACAGTGGTAGCTACCAAATTCAGACATCCCATTGTTGCTCTGAGTTCTGAAGTCAGTTGGTTCATCTCTAAGATGGCTAATGGCCAATTGCCCTCTCTTGGTGGGGCGTGTCTAATATCAAATAACTTACCATTCATTGTAGTCTACTGCCTCTACTGCTCTGTTCCACTGGTGCATTTCTCTGTGGAGAACTCTGGGGTCATTCGTAGTCACTGTTTGTCTGCATGACAAGTCATGCCTCCTACACAGTTAGTCAGGGCTCGGGGAGAAAGTGCCACTTGATACCTCCTTCTTCTTTGTCGAGGTCTATTTCTTTGCCCTCCTTTTGGGCTTCAGTTGCTTGCCATATCCTGGAGACCAGTTCCTTCCTCCTCCTCTTCTTCATATTGCTATATTTCAGTGCCTGAACACCAACCTTGGAGAGGCTGTTTCTCTGATGTTCACCACTCTACTATCTTCCTGGAACTTTGTCCATTTTTAATGTATCATATGAATGTGTGCAGTTTGTTTTTGAAAATTTGGATCGAAAGAAAGCTTTTCAAAATATTTTTGCACTATAAAATAAAGACAGACAGTGAAGTCTAAGAGGAAAAATCTTAGGACCTTCTTAAACTGACATTAAGGTTATATTTTAGGATATGTTTTAGAAAGAATACATCAAAGCCTGTGAAACTGATGGTCAATTATATTATCATTAGTTTAAGGCAACATAGTACTATCATTCTACATAAAATGCTATGAAATAAGCATGTTAAGGATATTTAATTATGCACATGAGTGTAATAATAAAGGAAAATTGCTGGATAATTACTTTTCATAGAGATGCTATTAGAGATGGCAGTTTCCTAGCATTCTAGTGATTCATCCTAAAGAAAAATGTTGTTGGGTTGCTCTCTTTGGAATTATTCTGGGAAAAGTAGGAGGAAGAAATAAAACTTCTGGCACATATTTTGCAGAGTCCCTTATTCTTAATAGTATGCCACCACTGCTGGAGAGCCTTTTTTGACTTCCCTGAGAGGAATTATTTTTTTCTTTTAATGAGATTAAAACAATTTCTATATATCTCTGGTATACTTCTTGGCACTTGGTATTTTAATTATTACATCATGTGGTATATTGGTCCAAACTGGTAATTTTTAGTGACATGAGTGTTTTATTCTTCCTGATTCTTAGTTGAGAGTCTGTAACCAAAAAAGCTCTTGATTCAGGTTAGTGGGATCAATTGAATAGTCTCTCCTCAAATATGGCTATGGGATTTTGGAAAGTATGAATTGAAATTTCTTTCATTTTTTTCACTCAAGAATATTTTAAACAATCCCATATCTTTATGTAGATTTGTCCAAAGAGATTCAGCCTATTGACAAATACCTCTACTTTTTTGTTTTCTCTAAAAGGAAAAACAAAATGTTTCACTTCCTCCTCTTAACATTTCATTTCATTGGAAAAATATGAATTTGTAGGGTGTGGCTGTTTATAACTACTGAATCGTGATTCAGATTTGACATGGAAAGGATCAGTTGTCTCTGTCGATGATTTATATTTTCTTAACACTCTCTGAACATGTCTTCTAAATTCTCCCTTTGTTTTAACATGTCACATATTTAATTGAGTCTGACTGGAAGAAATGAAAGGGGAAAGAGTTCTGTGAAAGGATTGAACTGTGATGCTCATTTTAAATATAAAGTTCCAGGATTTAAAAATATATATATGCATTTATATATATATATATATATATATATATATATATATGCCTTTTTCACAAACTATTTTTCTTGCTCTCTACATTGTGTGTTGTACATTTGGGCACTGTATATGTATGTGTGTGTGTGCATATGCATGCATGTGTGTGTGTTATTGAAACAGAACTGAGGCAGAAAGTTAAAGTGCTTGAGAAACAGAAAATGGGGAGAATATGTTTCTCTCCACTTGAGGTAATAAAAAAAAGACTAAGGAAGTGAAGAACTAAAATAACTTAGTATTTAAATTCTTGTTCTGAGCATTTGCCTCAGTTTCAGAATTTATTGTGAATATCAAAATTTGTAAATTGGTTTTATTTTATTTTTAATTGATGCATAATAATTATACAAATTTATGGAGTAAAATGTGATATTTTGATAGATCTGTATATTGTGCAATGATCAAATCAGGATTTATTCTAAAAAATACCTAATCACATTTGGCTTGTAGACTTCTAGTGGGATTTTATATTATTTTCTCTTCAATTTCTCCAAATATAAGAAATGTTTCTAATTGGTATTACCATTCTTATGGGGTAAAATGACAGTGTGGGCTAAAAAAGCACCACAATGGAAAAAAAACCCAACTTGGTACAAGAATGTGTCATATAAAGTCTCTTCTCTTGGCTTTTCAAACCCCACCTATTTATTATGTTCATTGCCCCATATATTTGAGATGTTGCTAAGAACAGTTCGATTGCTCTGTCTGTCTGTCTGTCTTCTTTCTATCTTTCTTCTTTCTGCTTGTTTTTTATATTGCATGGCTTTGCTGATATCAGCCCTCAGTCATATGAGGGATCAAGCTTGTTGTCATTTAGTCTGAGACTTCTGATACTATATCTGATGATGGAAATGGAAATTGTGAACAGATGTCATTGATTCCACCTAATCTCTACAACTTATTGTACCCTCAATTTTCATTTCTTTCCATTAGTAAATACTGATTACAAATCTAAGTAGCTCTTTCTTAATCAGCCAGATTGCCAGATTTATGCTCTATGGGAATTTTGAATTCATTTTCAAAATAAGTGTACTTAGTAGAGACACACCTTAATTCAAAAATCTGAGCTCTTGTTCCATATTTTAAAAGAGACATTGTGTCTACAAGATGATCTGATAGTCACAAGGTTATGTATGAATTACTGTATTTCTGAGCTCTTGGAGTATGAAATTGGAATAGTGTTCTAACTTTTATCTCAGAGCTGTTATCTTACCAAGACACTTTTAATAGGATATGAAGTAGATTGCAGAAATGTCTTTGGCCTGGATAAGGCTGATGGAAAGTTAATAGAAGAAAATGTTATTTGGGGGTTCTTTGTAAAATGTTTAAATTTAAAATGTCACAGTTATTTATAGTTTTCAACTGTGCTTTTCCATTTTCTGTCACTATGAAAAAATATGTAAGATAAGTTATAAAGAAGAAAGGATTTTTTTGGTTTATAGTTTCAGAAGTTTTAGTCCATGGATACTTGGCTGCAGTGTCTTGAGCCCATCATGACAGGAGTGCATGGTGGAAAAGAACTGTCCGCCTTACAGTAGCCAGGAAAATGACAGATAGGAAGGGATTAGGTTCCAATTCCTCTAAGGGCATACACTCGATGACCTAACTTCCCCCCAGAGAAAGAAGTACTGATTTTTCCTGTGACAGAGAGTGGTATAGTTTGGCCAACAACTGTAACATTATTTGTCCTCATTTCCCTTTGCTTTTTTTTTATGGTTTCCTGAAGAAGGACAGAGACAGCTTGCCTCAATTCCTTCTACCATTCCTTTGGCTACTTTGCAATTACTGTTTATACCACTGCAATAGGAGGGTCTGGGGGATGCCACCCATGGTGCCTTTCCCTCACTCCAGCTGCTCTATTCCAGACACTTTGAAGAAGCAGTAGGGACCTATCCCTAACATGGCAGAGATCAAGCAGGGAATCTGGGCCCATTACTAATATCTGCAAACTCTTCAAGCTTGAATAGTTATGCTTAACACAGCTGGCCTTCCTGACAATACCTGTGTTTTAGCCCTATCATTTTGCAGAGAGTAAAACCCTTATTGTCTGCATTTCTGCTAGTACTCTCATCTTATGAGCCCTCACTAGAATTAACCATTAAGCTTTCTTTACCATATTCTAGATTTTCTGTAACCTGTTTCTCCAAATTTTTCCAAACTTACTCTAAAAACCAATTCTGAAAGTTTCTGAATGACAGCAAATATAGCCCCAACAATTACTGCATTCTCTTCACAATTTTCATTGTGAATTGTCTATCACTGTGACAAAATGACTGAGACAAACAACTTACAAGGAAGGAGAAAAGGCTTAAGCTGGGTGGTGGTGTACGCCTTTACTCCCAGCACTTGGGAGGCTGAGGTAGGAGAAGTGTTGTGAGTTCGAGGCTGGCTTGGGCTACATGAGCGCGAGGCTGGCCTGAGTTACATAGTGCGACTGTCTCAACAAACTAGGGCTGGGAGTTTGGCTCAGGGCTTAAGTGCCTGCCTGGCAGGTGCGAGGTTGTAAGTTTGACTCCCAGTGCCACAAAAAAAAAAAAAAAAAAAAAAAAAAGATTTATTATGACTCACAATTTCCATCCATGGTTACTTGGTCCTGTTGCTTTGTGCCTGTGGTAGCACTGTATCAAAGTGGGAGTGCATGGTAGAGTGGTACTATTCACCTCATGGTGCCCAAAGAGAGACACAGGAAAGGGTGGGGGAGTTTCAATACCTCCTCAAGTATTGTGCCCCTAATGACCTAATTTCCTTTCACCAGGCTTCACTTCCCAGTAGTGTCACAATCTGGGGACATAATCATTGTTATGGTTTGTGTCTAGATGTCCCCTGAAAGCCTCATGTGGTCATAGGGCTTTTTCAGAGGTGGCTGAATCTAGAGTGCATGGTGGTGGAATTATGTGTGTATGATTACTAAATCAGTCCACTGATTGGTTAGGCATAGTGCTGGCAAGAATTAAGGTATGAGTGCTGCACCCACTCTAGGGTAGGGAGCCTGCATACAATACAAGGACAGAAAGAGCCTTGTCTTTCACCCTTGTTGCTTTTACTATATGGTGGGTACCATGAACTATTCTCCTCTGTGATGGCCCTCTGCCCACCCTGCCGTGGAGCCAGTCAGTTATGGACTGAAACTTCTAAAAACTAGGAGTCAAATAAACCTTTCCTCCTTTAACTTTGAGTGTTGCATATTTTGTATCAGCAATGAGAAAAGTAACTAAGACAAGAACTTAACATAAGTGTTTTATGGAATATTCTAGATCTGACCTATAGTACCAATGCATTATTTTCTTTCTTTTTTATTCTTGATTTTCTTTCCCCTTTTCCAAATCTCAGTTGGATATAATGGACAATAATACTTCTTTTTACTGACTTTAAAGGTTGTAACTCTTTATGCCTAACAGGACCTGGAAATTTGAGGATAAATCCACTGGGATACTAAAATAGCAAAACTGATAATCCTGTTTATTTTTTCAGCTTTGATTGCATGTTGCAAGACTCACAATGTTACCCTTTAACTAGATAGTAGAGTCTTTTTTTACATGCTTGGCTTCAGAAAGAGCCACAGATACATGTAGAAGACTCTGTTGTTTGCCTGTCTTCCATGGCAATTCACTTGGCTCCAGGGCATCAGTCACATTTGTTGTGAAATGATTGTGGCCATCTTGTTGATTCTTGCTAATGACCTGTCTAGGATGAGCACATGGTCCTGTCATGGGAAATAAGGTGCAAGTAACATGTTTGGAAAGTTTTTTTCCCAGATGAGGATGGAAGTTTCAAAGCTTTGAAAGGTATCTTTGACACTGACGAAGAACACTGAATACATATCAAGGATGGACAAGCTGAAAATTTGAAGAAACTCATCCCCTTGATGGGATCATTGAGTCACTGAATCAATTCTGGGCTATTTCTCTCTTGTCATTTTAGTAAGTAGATTAAAACTGCAAGTGAAGTTTTGTTACTTGCAGCTAAACTATTCCTCACGTATATTATACATTTGTAGGGATTGGATGTAGACTGGGAGTTTTCCCTCCCAAACTTCATGCTAAAATTTAACCTCCAAAGGCACATAGTAATGATATTTGGAGAGGTTGTCTTTAGGAAGTGACTGCGATTAGATGAGATAATTGGGATGAGGTCTTCATGATGGGACTAGTGGCTTTATGAGAGGAAGAAGAGAGACCTGAACTGGAACACTTGCTCTGAGTAGCTATGTGATACTCTCTGGCATAGTGTGAGACACCAAGAAGGTCCTCAACAGATGCTGACACCATGATGCCCACCTCCATAATGCTAAGAAATACAATTCTTTATTATCACTTAGTCACAAGTATTTAATGATAGCAACAGAAAGTGAACTAAGGCACGGTTGTGCATCACAGTTTGCTTTTCATTAACTTCCAGGTTCACCCTATAGAATCTGCTATACTATAATTAAAAGGATAAGTTTTTACTACAGTCCCTCCAGCTTTTGTTGCTGCTTGATTTCTTCATGAGAGTCATTCTTCCTGGGGTGAGATGGAATCTCCGTGTTGTTTCAATTTGAAACTCTTGCATGACCAGTGATGTTGAACATTTTTGACATATATTTACTTGCCATTTGTATTTCTTCATCTGATAAGTGTGTATTAATCTCAGATGCTCATTTTTTTATTTCATCTTTGAATTTGGGGAGACTGATTTTTAAAAATTCTTCATACATTTTAGGTAGAAGTCCTTTGTCTGAGGGACAACTGGCTAAAATTTTTTCCCACCCTATGGGTTGTCTTTTCACTTTGTGAGTGATTGATTTCTTATGCTGTGCAAAAGCTTTTTAATAAGATGAGATCTCAGGTGATGTTTTAAGTATTTCTCATGCATTCTGTTTAATTCATGAACTCTCTACACCTATGTCTTCAGGATTTCTACCTATTTTTTTTTCCAGTAGACTTAGTGTTTCTGTTTTAATATTTAAACCTTTGGCTCACTTTCACTTTAGTGCATGGTGATACGTATGGGTCTAATTTTAGTCTTTGGCATGTAGAGAACCAGGTTTTCCAGCACCATTTATTAAAGAGGCTATCTTTCTTCCAGTGAACATGTTTGGCCTCTTTGTCAAAGATAAGGTGACTGAGTGTGTTTGGAGTTGTGTCTGAATCTTCTAATCTGTTCCAGTGGTTCTCAAGTCTGTTTTTTTTTTTTTTTTGCCAGTATCACACTGATTTTATCACATTAGCTTTGTAGTATAATTTTAAGTCAAGGATTGTGATGCCTTCTGCCTTGCCTTTGTTGCCCACTATTGACTTTGCTATTCTGGGTCTCTTCTGTTTCCAGATGAACTTTAGGAATGTTTTTTTTCTAGATGCGTGAGATATGCTAATGGTATTTTGATCAGGATTGCATCAAATTATTGAGTCAATCAGAAAAATTAGAGACCATTCATATGAAAATATGATGAACTCTAGAGAGGTAAATTGAGGAAAGAGGGGAAAGAAAATGAATAGATTAGAACAAAATATAGATAAAGGACAAAAAAAGAGATTAAAAAATAAAGTAAAATAAAAAACAAAATTCCTCTGGTGTTCACTGAGATTCCAAAACTACTGAATAACACTGCCTGGCCTACAGTACAGTTTGTGCTGGTTGTGAGGCTGATTTTGGCCTCCAGATGTGGGGGCTTGGAGTGAGAGTCTTCAGCCAGTACTTTCTGTATGTCTCTTAGGAGCTTCCCACTCCTTTCCCTGTTTCCCTTGGTAGCATCTGTCTCGCAGTTGCTGTGCTGTTTTCGTACAGAGACAGGGGGCTGTTCTTAGTCCCATGCACCCTTGGCCCCTCCTTGTTCTTGCTTGGCCTTCTGTGTTACTCTTTCACTGGCAAATCTCTGTCCTCTTAGGTCATTTGTTGTAGGGTGGGATGGGATGCTGTGATATGGTCTGGTCCTCTGTTCCTGCTGTTGCAGTCCAAGGCTGCTCATTCTCTTTTCTTTTCTTTTTTTCTTTTTTCTTTTTTTCTTTTTTTTGTCAGTACTGGGGATTAAACTCTCAATCTCGTGCCTGCCAAGCAGGCACGTAACTCATTGAACCAAACTCATGGCCTAAGGCTGCTCATTTTCAATTCTTACTACTCTCCTTGGGTGGGGTACTAACTTTCCATTAATTGCCTTACAAGTTCCTTTCCACCATCTCCTGCCTCTGCTGTAATGTGTAACTTCCTTGGGTGAGGTGGGGGGGTTCTGTGAAGTGCCTTTTTGATGGACCCTGGCATCATAGGGACAGCCCGGGGCTGCACAGTCAAAAAGTTCAGGGCTGTTTAATTCCCTGTGCCTCTGTAAACACAGGTCATGAGGAAGGGGTTAGGTTCGCAATTTACTATACATCCCTGAAGTCTTTAATCTTGTTCCTGGTGGTTTCAGTTAGCACTCTGGTGCACAGAAGGAATGAGAAGAAAAGAAAAAAGAAAAAGGAAAGAAAAGTTAAAAAAGGAAAAGAAAGAAAAAGAAAAACAGCAAAAAAGTAAAACTGGCCAATCATCAAGGAAGGAGTTCATGTTGGCAGAATTTACTGCTGGACTGTAGCATCTTTTGTTTGGAGGAAGGCAGAAGAAGCAGGGGACCTTCTATTCCAAGTCTATCCTGCATGATTTGCTTTAGCCACATCATTTTAATATATTGTTTTTTCCTTCTTCTTCTAAGATTCCAATATGATGGGCAGTTGTCCTGATCCAGAGACCTACTGGCAGTCACGTGGACTGCCTAGCCATTTTATCACATCCTTTATCTATGTTTGGCTTGGTCTATTAGGCTCATGTCAGATTGATTTTAGTTTTAGGGTGCATGTCCCTCCCTTTTCTTCCAATTATCTGTATTTTCATTGAATTTCTCTGAGTACCTCTGAATGAGACTCCTCCTCTATTCAGCCAAGTGATCTCTCTCACGTATTTCAATATATTTAAATGAATATAATGTTGTGGAAGCCAAATGTGAGAGTGAATTAGGAATCTCCAAGTAACAAATTATTGGCATTGCTCAAGAAATCTTTGACCATTGATTGATGACCCAGGGTCTTTGTCTTTCTCTGCCTTACTTTGCTTTCAAATAAAGAGCAAGTGAATAAAACAAAACAAAACAAACAACCCCTCACACACCAAAATGTCTGTTACTTTTCTTGTTACTGATACTAAATACCTACCACCCACAAGTTAAGGGAGGTAAGGTTTATTTAGCTCACAGTTTGTAAAGGTTTCAGTGTATAATCAGCTGGCTCTGGGGCAGGGTGAAAACACAGACAGGTATTGCAGAAGAGAAACAGTTCTTGGCAGGCAGAAGTTACCAAAGTGACAAGAGACAACCACAGCTCTTTCTAGTCCTTATATCTTATCCAGGCTACTGAGGATGGATAGCTTTCACACTCTTGGTCCTAGTATCCTTGATCCTGGTATTGCACCATGAATCACTCTCAATTTCATACACTTTAGGCCCAACTACCTTTGAAAAAGCCCCAACTATGACTCCAAGATGTTTTTGTGGAGGAGGGGCTCCAGATTTAAGCTATAAAATTCTGCCCTGGCTCCCTCAAAGACTCATGTACATCCCTTTATCGAAAGGCATTTAGCTAATCTCTAAGAGATGCCCAAATCCTAATATTTTCAGCATTGCTGAAAAGTCCAAGCCCAAAGTCTGATCTGAGATTTAAGGCAAACTCAGTTTAAGACCTTGTACAAATGAAAAGAAATTTAAACACTTTCATCATTCAATGGCACAAGATAGACTTTTCCATTCCAAAAGTTACAAATAGGGGATTACAAAGGATTGGGACCAAAGCAAGTTCAAAATTTAGCAGCACAAAGTCCTGTAGTTCCATTTCCAGCATCTGAGGCAACCTGTGGCAAAATGTTAACTCCAGAGGGCTTGGGTGGCTCCACCTCTACTATACTGCTTGTGGTTGTAGCTCCTTTGGCTTCTCTTTTGGGCTAATTATGCTTCCTCCTCATGGCTTTCCTCAGATGATCCACATTTCTGGCTTCTCCAAACTTCTGGAGTCTCCACTGTACCTTTGGCTTTCCACTCACAGCTTTATACTCTGCACTCTTAGGAACATACTGCCTGGCCTCCCGGGCCTTCTTCTGAAATCTGTGGTGAAAGCCTTCCTAACACCACAACACTTGCATTTTTCATGCATCTAAAACTAGCACCACATGGATGGTGCCAAGGTCTGCCACCAGCTGGAGCAGTGGCCAGGCTCCCTTCTCTCTTGGCTGCAGGAGTCAAGTGCTTAAGAACCAAATCCTAAGAAATAACTTCCTTAGACCACCACCATTCTAGAACATGGTGCTCTGGGGTTCTCTTCTCAGAGCAGTCTTTCACCATTGCAGTTTTGAGGCTACAAAGGCTGGAATTCTTTAGTTTTGTGTGATGTCCTTGGGCCATCTTTTCTACTTTTCTGTTCCTTCTCAGCAATCAAGGTGTTCTCTGCTCTATTTTCACAGTTCACAGCTTTACTAGTGCTTCCTTTCTGACTAAGCTCACAACATTTTAAATCATTCTGCTGGGCTCTAAACTTTTGATTCTCAACATAGATCTGGCTAAAAGCTCCCAAGAGTAGCCATGCCACATGCTCAACATTAGACTGCTTTGAAATTTCTTCTTCAAGACTGCTTAGTCCACTACCTTTAATCTTATTCTCAGGCAAAGTCTCTAGGCATGATAAAAATGCAGACAAACCTTTTGCCAATGTATAACATTGTCTGAGTCCAAAAGCTAATACAATCTTTCTTCTCAGCAGAAACCTCCTGAGCCTGGCCTTTACTGGCAGGATTACTATCAGTATTCTGTTCATCTGAGCTCTGAGCAGAATCTACCATCAAGTACAGCCTAAGGGGTTACAGTCATAACTTTCCAGCTGGTCTCTCCAAACCTTTCCAAACTCTTCCCACAAGCAAGTTCCAAAGGTTCCTGAACCACGTGGTCAGTATAGTCACAGCAGCAACCCCACTGCTCTGATACCAAATTCTGTCTTAGTTACTTTTCTCTCATTGTTGAGACAAAATACCTGACACTCAAAGTTAAATGGGGAAAGGTTTCTTTAGCTCACAGCTTGTAGAGGTTTTAGTCCATAATCAGTTCCAATGCAAGGTGGCACAGCAGACAGGCATCACTGAGAAACAGTTCATGGCAGGCAGAAGGTAGCAAAGTAAAAACGTGCAACCACAGCTCTTTCTATCCCTTATATCTTATCCAGGCTGCTTAGGGTGGGCAGCACTCACACCCTTAATCCTAGTACCCTTGATTCTAGCATTGCACTATGAATCAATCCTAGCATCAAATATTCTAGATCCAGCTATCTCTGAAAAGGTCCTTCCATGACTACATGGGGCTTTGTGGGGACATCTAGACATGAGACATAACACAAACAAACAAACAAAGCCTCAGTAGTCCTTAGATGCTAGGCAGAAGGAAAAAGTGTGGGAGGTCTGAATGTGCTATTAACTAGAAAGAGAATATCTAAGGATTTGAACCTCCACTGTATGTATATTTTCTCAAGGAATGCTCACTTATTACACAGGAATGTCTGGCATCAGCATAGTAAATACATCTTGCTTAAGTGTTGAGATAACAGTTGTTCTTAGCCCAGCACATTCTCTTCCTAAATGAAAGCAGCCCTAATTCTTTAAGGGATTATTAGAGAAAGGATGTTATTTTCTCAGTGACTACAAGCCAGCTGTGCAGCCTTCAGCACAGTTTATGCTCCTGCAGGCCCCTCTCTTTCACCTTTGGCATTTCTACAATTGGGTGAAGTGCTTTTCCTGAAATGGCAATCACTATTAAGCCCATTAGCTGGAAACCAAAATGTTTCCCTAATTGTTTAAAGTCTTACTGTGAAAAGGAAGTTACTATTGATTGGAATAGGAGGGGAAACAATCTCAAATTCATGATTCTTTTCCTTTTTATAAACACAGTTGATGAGTCTCATACACTCAGTCATCAGATTTACTTTTACAAGTTTTTGTTCACTGGTAAAAGTCTATTTGGGTTTCTTTGTGCCCAATTCTTCTGTTTTTATGTTTATGTTTAGTATTTGCTGATTGCTTTCTCTCAATTTTCTTGGGCCTCCCTTACAGTGATTTGTATCCTTGCCTTATCTTGAAAGTTTTATTAATTTCCAGTAATTTTAAACACGGAATCTCCAAACTGTCTCTTTGTCTTTTAAAAAGTTAATGGTGGTAGGATTTTATATTTGGAAAATAGAATCCCCCATTATTGCACTGAAAGAAACTACAGAAAGTGCTTAGATTCTTATTGTTATTAAAGGGAGGTAGGGCATAGAGATTATTCTCCATGTATTCAGACAATAGAGCAAAATATTTAATGACTGTAAGAAAAAAATGTTAGTTGGCTGAGCACTACTCTGGAAATATGGTCTTTCATCTCCTGTGTTCTCTAATAGCCATTTCAGTTACTCTCAGGTACCAACTCTTAGTTTTTTCCTGGTATTTGGAATCCTAAACACTCAAAACTTTTATCTATGTATCCTTGATTCTTAAAGTAGTGTCTGGAACTTGGTGAGTAATAATAAATATTTTTAAAGTAAATGAATAAATTCAGTTTCTGTTTTTGTATATCATCAAAAATTCACTATTGTCCAATAAATCGACACAAATGAGAGCCAGTCAAAATCAACAGTTCTACCATGATTAGACAGTATTTTATTTGAATTGGACTCTAGGTATCTTTGGCTAATATTTGTTTCTCTCTTAATTGACCCAGAAGTGTTATAGGATTTTGCAGCAAAGAAGGAAAGTATTTCTCACTTAAAATTGCTTGTATTCTGACATAACATAGATTTTAATACATATGATAATAACTAACCGATATGCTTCCTACCCTTGATATTTTTAAATAGGAGTTATATACAAATATTAAACCTCTTGCTGCATAAAGTCTGGCTATATTATTTTATAGTACATGAAAGTTCATCCTGTTTATATAAAAAAAACCTTAAAATAGAAGACTGCTAACCTAGTATGTTTTCACAGGTATGAAAATTATGAATGATGAAAATTAAGGAATGGTTGAAGATTTGATTTAATCATGTTGTAATGGTTGACTTGCCAGGCAATATTTAGTTTGTGGTTAGTTCATTAATTATATAGCTTAATGCATTGAGAGAAATTATTATATTTGATAATGTCATTTGCTAATCACAATAAAGTATAGATCATCAGGTTTGCACATCTTTTGCATGGTGTTGACTTTCAGGTGTTGTCAGTTTCTAAGTACTTTGAGTTATATGGTGGAGCACCTGCCAAATACTTGAAAGAACAGAGATAGATTTCCTGATTCCAGTTTGGCAGTAATTTCATGGGAAAGAAGACGACCTTTTATCAAGCTATAGTAGTAGAAATATGAAGAACTTTCAGTATAATTTTTTGTTTTAAATGATGCTTGGCTATTGCATTAAGATATCATGTGTTCTTGGAATTGTCTTTGAGTTTTATTTATTGGCTAATCCTTCTACATGCTAAAGCTAGATGGATAGATTAGTTACCATTTAGCTATTTCCTAGAAATAATCCCTGGATATTAGAGGAAAGATTTATCAAAAGACTAATGAAGTGTACTTTGGTATGATTATGTGGTTAAACTTTTCAAGAGGTATACTGAAATGACATATTTATGTGCAACTTTCTTGGTGTTAGCAACAGAATTGTTTCCTAAACTTCTAGACTCATGTTAGGAGAAAAAATAGGCCAAAATAAAGAATTGCTTCTTTGGCTTTTGAAATCTAAGTTAATTGGGAATCTAGAACTCATGTAATTCACTTATTCACTTAATTAATTATTCATTTATTTACTTATGTTCCATCTTTATTTGTCCTACCTGATGATAATGTGGTAGTTTCTTTGAGGGTGAAGATTCTCTGGCTTAGTTCATATAATCTGGAACAGGAAAACCAGTAGGGTTTCTGGGTTCCTTGTATCAAACCAGATAACCTTATATTCAGTCTGGTAAAATGAAAAGAAGAAAATCAGATATGCTAAGATAAATTTAAAAAATAATTTGTCAGATAACATAAAAATAGAAGGAATGCTCCTATTAGATAAGAGGAAGGGAGTAAGGGGAGGAGGGTGTAAGGGAGGGTAATGAGATGAATATGATGAAAACATGTAATATGCATGTGTGAAAATATCATAATGAAACTAATATTTGTACAATTAATAAGTACTAATAAAATAAATGTTAAAATATAATAATTTGTTAATGTATACTTCTTGAGGCTCTGAGGTCAGAAATAGAACAGTATTTTGGTCAATACATAGAACAATGATTTGGACAATACACTGAGCAATACTTTGGACAATAATAGGCCAATACAATTCTGTCTTGAGGGAGATTCCTGTGTGAGCTTTTGGTCATGAATAAATCAAGTGACCCAGACAGCACACTTTGAGTATTTGGCATATTCTGCCACTGTCCGAAGTGCTTAGTAACTCATTTAAACCTCACAACAGCCCTATGATACAGGCACTATTGTCATTATCATTCTATGAATGAGAAAAGTAAGCTATAGCTCATATAGTGTAGGAGTGGAACTGGCATTTTAAGCTGGGAAGACAGACTGTATGTCATACATTAATGAACTGCCTCAAGTATATACTTACATGTCTTGGAATGGTTCTTGGCAGAACCACAGCAATTCAAAAGCTTCTGTTTCAGAAGGTGTGTGAATAATGTTCTATAAGATAAAATGCTATCCCAAAGGGAAGGCTGCATCTCTACAGAACCTGTATTATGTATGTGTGCAATGTATTTACTATGGTAAGTAGATGCTCCATCCTAATTCCTGGAGCCAGTGAGTATGTTAAATTAAACGGCAAAAAGGAATTAAATGAAATTAAGCTCTCTAATAAACAGATTTTAAAATTGAGAGATTAGCCTGGATTATCTGGATGAGCCTCAAGTAATCATAATGGTCTTTAGAAGTAGAATGGGGATTCAGAAAAAGAATCAGTGTTAGAATTATGAAATGTGAGAAGCTCAGTCAGCCACTGCAAGCTTTCAAGATGGACGCGTAGGTTAAAGAAGTTCAGAAAGGCGTGGACATGGAGTCTTCCATTGGAGCTTACAGAAAGCAGTGAAACACTACTGATGTCATGATTTTAGTTTTCTGAGATAAGGTCTCAGTAGGTATCACACTCTAGAGGCAAATTCACTGTGGAGCCCAGGCTGTCCTCAAACTTGAAATGATCCTCCTGTCTCAGCCTACCAAGTGCTGGGATTATGGGTGTGCACCACCACGCTCGCCCAGCACTGTCATGATTTTAACCCGTGGAACCTGCCAGACTCCAGATCTAAAGAATTAAATGATCAGAAATTTGTGCTGTTTAAAATCACTAAGTCTATGCTAATTTGTTGCAGGGGCAACCAG
The DNA here is from genome assembly GCA_004363535.1 of Dasyprocta punctata. NCBI lineage: Eukaryota > Metazoa > Chordata > Mammalia > Rodentia > Dasyproctidae > Dasyprocta > Dasyprocta punctata. The sequence goes on along the minus strand of RJWM01004910.1, from coordinate 59,932 downwards.
TAACTGATACACTTACTTACCATTAAGCAAAGGAGTGGTAGTTTTTCTGGTGGCCTGCACATATATACATATACTTATACATATACATACACATGTACAAATGTGCATATACATATATACACACACACACACACACATACGTACATACGCAGAATCTCTGTGTCAAGGAGGGGAAGATGCCAGAATTTTTTATTAACATTTTATTTCAAGCTTACTGAATATTTGCACATTGCTCAATGTTTTCCCTTCCCTTCCTTTCCCACCTTTTCTCTCTCTCTCTTTCTTTTCTTTCTTTCTTTCTTTCTTTCTTTCTTTCTTTCTTTCTTTCTCTCTCTCTCTTTCTTTCTTTCTCCTTTCTTTCTTTCTTTCTTTCTTTCTTTCTTTCTTTCTTTCTTTCTTTCTTTCTTTCTTTCTTTCTTTCTTTTGCGGTTTTGAGGTTTGGACCCATGCTACACCAGTGCTCTACTCTGAGCTACACTCCCAGAGCATCTCCCACTTTCCTTTTCAATTTTTTTTGAGATAGAATCTTGTTGAATCGTTCAGATTGGTTTCAAATTTGCCATCCTGATGCCTCAGAGTCCTAAACAGCTGGAATTACAGACACGATCCACCATTCCCTATTTATATGGTGTTTCTGTATACTTTTTTGTGACTGTCTAACATATGATTGTAGTTCAGGATCAAAAAAATACAGAAGGATATACAATGAAAAGCACATATGTCCTTTTCAAGACTTGCTTCTTGAGGCTCCCAGGAGAGCAACAGGATCTTACTTTTGTTTTCACCTTTCAACTAGGGTTTTATCTCCTCAGCTAACTACATAGTTTTCCTCCTCAGAGTCACCATTGTTGCTACATGATTTATGTCCCTTCAGAGTCACTTCATATGTTTATGAGCATATGCTTATGTGTAGTCTTTTTCTTTCACACAGTCTGTAACGTGCATCTTTACATCACACAGACTGAACTTTTGCATTTTTATTTTATTCAGTTTCATGATAATGACAAGTATGCAAAAAATAGATTATTAGTGGAATTAGTGGGAAAGCTACTACGCACCATTTCTCACATTTCATAAATAGGAACATAGCCAAGGAAAAGTGATAGTGATAGGTGTATAGTTCACATAAAGCAGGCACTAAAATATATATACTTAAAGAACTAATGAATCAATTTTAGGTGGCTGGCTGGACAAACTAAGGTCTCATTTCTCATCTCTGATCTTCTTCAAGAAATTCTTGGGGAAGAGAACATAAATGACTGGGATATGATCTCTGACTGAAACTTGACTCTTAGATCTTAGATTTCAGACCCTTGAAGTTAGGATAGGAATTGTAGAACATGGAGATAAAACCAATCGGGCACTTTGCAGTTGTAAATATATGTGCATGAGCTGCAGATTTAAACACACTTTATTTTATTTATTTATTTATGTATTTATTTATTTATTTTGTTACCGGGAATTGAACTCATGACCTTGCACTTGCCAGGCAGGCGCTTATGTTGCTGAGTTAAACCTCCAGACCCTCAAACACACTTTAAGTAGTGTTCTTTTGTTGCAGAAACAGTAGGGATGGGCTACTGGGTTTTTATAACTATAAAGTTCAGCCCATAATTAGAGAAGTGAATGTTTTAGAGCTTTGTCTCTTAGTAGCTGAGCTGTTCTCTAGGACAGTGTTGAAAGGTGTTTGTGTTCTAGCCAGGGCTACATTCCTGTAGACACCATTTCCTTCAGATAATTTTCTCGCTCAATGGGAATTTATTACAACTAATATAGAAATAGTTACTTATTCTACTGAAGTATTTTGTGTATGTTTATTCTCCCTAAGTGAGGTTAAGTGCTGTAGGTGATTAATAGCTGAGTCTTGGAGAAATTGGAGATGTGGAAGATGACTCAGAGCCCAGTTTTCTTGGATTGCCTTATCTGACGGATGGATTTTTGGGGGATTCTGGTTATATTAAGGCTCCTGCAAGGTGCAGGTGACAAAGTATATAGCATCAGATGGAGGAGAGAGCTTTTCACACTACTCTGGCCCCATGCCTGGCAGTGTTCAGAGAACTGCAAACAACATCTCTGACATGGACAATAGAATTCTTACTATGAGCATTGTCTGCAGTGGCAGCTTTTTAAGCACAGTCACACACAAACACAGAACATCAGATGCATAGCCTTTGCCTTTTAAACTGAGGTGACTGAGGTGTTCTTGGCAGACTATTTTGTTCACTGTATGTTGTTTTATGTCTTAAAAGGAAGAACTGTCAGTAAAATAAAAAGATCTTGAGAATTGATGACAATAGTGTTATTATTGATAATAGGTTAATTCTCTTATTTATTCAATCAACATTTATTTGAACCATTACTACATACTCAAAGGTACTGTACTGTATACTTTGCATGTATTTATTTATTAATTTTTCACAACTGCTGCCAAATTTCATACATAACTCACAGAGTAGAGTTTTTGTAAATATTTTCAAGCAGAGATATTTTAGGCATGTATCTGCTTAGGATGTTGTAGGGAAGATTCCTTCATGGGGTAAGCCAGAACAGGTCTTTAAAGGACTTTCCAAGTATAACCATCCAGGATTCCAGAATTTCATGATGAAGTGCAGAGCTGGGTATTTGAACTGCTCAGTAATGTTTATCAGGGACCAATGAGACTTGCTCTATCTTGCTTCTGTGTGATAGTAGTTGGTGTAGATAAAGAGTGTTGAAGGGAGCTGTCGCATACTACTCTTGCCCAACTGAGTCAAGCCCAGAGTGTCTTTCCTCTGTTTTCTAGGCAGTGTGTGGCCATGACTAAGTCAGATTAGAGAACAAAGTGAGTAATTGTAGAGGAGAGAATCTGTTTTATTTTCATAAGAGCACTTCTTTGAATTACAAATTTGCACTTTTAACCTTTTCTCAGCACCATCTTTGAGCTAGAAAGATAGATTTAAATGACAAATTAAGGTCTTCTGGATTTCTTGTACAGCTTGTGTACCAGCATGAATTATGCCACCGAAAAAGACAAATTTGATTGGAGGAGCAGACTATTTATTTCTTTGTTAATTCATCAATGAATTTTTGACCAGGGAGTATTGAAATGCTTGGAATATAATTATTACTCTTTGGAGGGATAGTCACTTAAAGAAACAACTTGAGTGAATGTGAGATAAATGCTTTGATGGAGATGAGAGCCAAAAGTAACTTTTAGGGTTGGAGATCTCATAGTGGCAGTCATAGGTCAATGAGGTTTTGAAGGATGAATGGGTTTTCAGTAAGCAAAGAAGAAAAAGTGGTATTCTATTCAGGGAGGTGATGCTCCCTGGCTTGGTGCTATGAAAGTGAATAGACCACTGCAGCCCTGGGGTGCTCACAGCTTTGGTAGTTGCAGTGTGTACAGTGGTGTACTGCTGAAGGCAGTATGTAGTTGTGTTGGGGTAGCATGGAATTTTGTGTGAAAGAAGAATGGTGAGAAGTGAGGCTAAATTGGAGATTTTGTTTTTTTTTTTTTTTTGAGTGTAGATCAACCCATAATTCCAAATTTTAGGTATTGCCTTTAGGGTTCTCCAGGTGTAAATAAGGATACCTTGGAACACTTAGAGAGAAAGTTGATTTTGCTTACTTTCTGAGCAGTTAAGGAATAGGACACCTTGACCCAGAGCAATAAACAGTTTCTGCAGCTGTGAGCAGTCAGTCTTCATATACATTCAACGGAGAGAGGATTGCTTGTTATTTCTTTTGTCAACCACATCCTCATATGCAAGATAGTGATCCATGTGTCATGTTTAAATATGAAGCGAGCTTCCTGCTGAGCCACAGAGGCGATCTTTTGGTGAGACCATCTGCAGAGCCTTGTGATATCTCACCTACAGAGATGAACCCAAACTGTACTTGGAGCTGTTAGGTGCCCAGGTGCTTCATTCTTGCCCAAGACTACGAGTAACTTCAGAACAAAAGTCATGCTTTGGGACTCTTACTATAAATATTTTCACATGATTTTCAGAATATCAAATGCTGGCTGAAAAATTTCCAGTGATGAGTCATCCTGGAGGATCTATATGAGTAGCCTGATCTTGTATTTCAGTTGAGTTTTACCACTGACTGCAATCCCTCTCCTTGTCCAGTCCAACAGGGACAGGTCCTAATGTGACCTCTTTCCCCTGTTAGAAAAAATACTCAGTGGAAGACCGATGCTCTGAGTTGCCTTGTTTCAGAAAGTGGGACAGGGAGAAACCAGTATTTAATTAATCTGCAGACCTTCCCAAGGCCATCTTGTGCCTTCTGCCCTGCTACACTAAAAGAGTCCCTCACCTGGCATTTTCCCATTAGAATCTCCAACCTTTACACCCTGCCTGATTTTGTCCAGCATTTTCCATTTCTTTAGGGTTTTGGTTTCTAAACCTCACTAATCTGCTAAATTGATACAGGGTAAAGTACTGAGGTCTGGAAATACAACTTGAATTTTAATAGAAACTTGAGGGAAAAAGGAATTGACTTGAAGGAGGAAGAATGTTCTGGAACTTGGATTTGGATTCAGAACCATATTATGAGAGTCAGTTGAGAGTAATTCAGTCACTGTTTCTAAACATTCTCCATTTCATGTGCTCTTCATGAGAGAAACATCCAGATGAAGAGCAATTCCCCGAAACCAAATAGACATTGAAATTAATAAAATGATTCTTTCTCCTCCCACCACTGGCTGGGAGATTTTTTTTTTTTAATACAGCAGGATACTAATTGCGGATAAAATAAAAAAGCATCAAAATAATCTTAATTAGTTTAAATACTGATCGTTACCATCAGAAAATGAGTCATTCTAAAAACACCTGTAATTGCACTCTTCTTGCATCGTGGGAAGCTCAGACACTGAAGAACTATACTATGAGAGTGGGTGGGATAGGCCAGGGTGAGAACTGTAATAATGAAGAGGTGGATTTTGTCACAATGATTGTCACCAATGACATTTGCTTGAACAAAGCTTTTGATATTTAGGAGATGGTCTGCATCACAGCCAATACTTGGGTGACAAGCACCCTGTTAGCATTTCTTTTTGACAAATAGGAAGCTAAGGAATTGGAAGCTCTGATACTAGATCTAAGTGATTCATTGAAATTTAGAGATCACTAGAGACAGAACTATAGGGTTTTTGGTTTCTTTTGCTACATGTTTTTCCAATCCTCCTTGATACTTCTTTCTAATTGCACAATTCTCTTACTGAAACTTTCCTTTGGGAAAAGGATTATTGTCAGGTATTTATATCTCTTTGTGAATGTAAATAACTGCAGCTGTTAGAGGGTACTTGAATAGTAAATGATTTTATCCCTAATTATGACACAAAAGCTCTGTAAGATTTTGTTTCTTTTTTCTTTTTACTTTTTTGGTACCAGGATCAAATCCATGACCTCATGCTTGCCAGGCAGGCACTTGTGCCACTGAGCTATATTCCTAGCCCAAGGTTTTGTTTCCTAAAACAATTACAGGCATCATTAATTAGCATGAATCTGGTAAAAGAAGAGGCAGATGGGAACAGAATCTTTCTTGGTTCCCTTAAAAATAACACTCCTAGCAACTGCTCTGCTGAGAAGTGATTCAGCAGAGAGTGATGTTCTTTCAATGATGCAGGTATGAAGGACTGATCTAAGAAGTTTACTAAATCAGATTAGTTCATGGGTATATATTATGATAAATTATTCATGAAATATGTAATGTCCAATTTGGGGATTTTGACTAGTAGAATTGATATCTTAGTTCAATCAAAATAAAATAACAAAATTCATTGTTATGTTACTGCATTTTAAAATATTCCTAATGATATCCTTTTAGATAAAAATTCTTAACTGGTTTGTTGTGTGCCTCTTGGTAGTCTTTGTGGAGACTGTGGAACTCTTTACAGAGTAATATTATAGTGTATAAAATCAGATACTTAAAATTCCAAAGAAAACTAATAATAATGAACTATTTAGCTAAATAGTTTTGAAAATTTTGTGATATATGGTTTATTAAAACACTAAATCTAAGAGCTAGTGCACAAGCTTAGTGTCTACATAGTTTCCTGGTAGTGATGAGCACAGATCGTATTTCAAGGTATCTGTAGTAACTATGCCATGGTGTTAAAATATATGAGGTTTTTAGAGGAGATGATAGTTACAGGTACTCAAATATCACTGTAGATATATAGAAATATAAATATAGGTGCATAGTATGCATTTTAAATACATATATTATGTATAGTACATATATATTTTGGATTTTTTTGAAATAGGATCTCATTATGTGTTCCAGGCTGATCTTAAATTTCAAGCAACCATCCTGTCTCAGTCTCCTGAGTTTTGGGGTTACAGGTGTGCATCACAATGCCCAGAAAGAAATGCTATATTTACTTATAAGTTACTGAAAGATTTGTAGCATACTTCATGCATTAACACTTCCTGAAGGTTAAGTCATTTTATGACTTCAATTTGTGTGGTCTAGGAGTGATAAAATAGTTATTGAATCAGGCAGCTCTAAACATAAGTCTTCATGAAGATTTTAATTCAAGTATAACTTTCAGCTAAGTTATTTGACTTTTGTGATTTTATTTCATTATTTTTGAACTGGAGAATATATTAAATACTGCATAAAGTTATTGAGCAGAACAAATGATGCAGTATACATCCAACTTGCAGCACAATCATGGTCTAATGTGTGAATTCAGCAAATAACAATTTTTTTTTTTTTTTTTTTTTGGTACCGGGGATTGAACTCACAACCTTGTGCCTGCCAGGTAGCCGCTTTCACCACTGAGCTAAATCCCTGGCCCAACAATTTTTTTTCTCGGTATTAGGAATTGAACTCAGGGCCTCACACTTGCCAGGCAGGCTCTGTGCCGCTGAGCTGAGCTACATCGCCGGTCCTTCAGGCTGGGTATCTGTTTACCAGCAGTCCAAATGAAATAAGGAGAGGTAGGTATGATGATTTGAAAAGTTTAGTACCATGTTTGTGACTAGACAGTACAATTAGTTTCAAAAGAATTTGAGAAGGAAAATGCATTGGAAGATGTGTACTCAAACTAACTCATGAATCTAATCCAAAATTTTGAGACTAAGATTCAAACAAGTTTTCAAGAATTAAATATCAAAAGGTACATAAAATTCCAGTGACCTAAGATAAAATTTAGCATTTGGAGTATAGGTAATTTTGTTCATGGTAAAATTAAGCAAAACATAGATGTTGGTGGAATTCGTGTTCTCTCCTGTACAGAACAGAGAGAAGGGGACAGCAGAAGAGCCCTCTCTGAATCATGTTGAAGAGAAGCACAGAAATCTGCTTGTGAGTCTGATATACTGCCTAACCCCACAAACCAGAAACAAAGCAGGGTGCTGGATGCCACAGCCTCTTTCAGATGCTCTGTGGAGGTATCTAAAATGAATTTATTGAGAAGAAACTTCAGTTGGTGTTTCTCCATTGAAAAACTCTTTCCGGTATTAACTGTTGTTATCAACAGGTTATTGTATTTTGGAATTTTTGAATTATTAAGCCATCTAGATAAGTAAACAGTCAGATGTAGAACCACCTAGCACTCACTTGAATTTAACTCTTTCAAAACAGCCATCTAATTTTATGCAACATGCCACTCAGTGTTACGGCATAAATTTGCAGTTTAATGAAACTTGTCATCTCCCCAAAAGTTCCATCTATCCATGGATAAGACTTTAGCAGAATGTCTAGCTATAAACCAGATCAGTAAAAATAAAATAACAATTTCAAAATACTTGGTGGAGAATATCTTCAGTGACTAATATTGTCATTATATTGTGAACAGGTGTTTTTCCTTTAAAAATGACTTATTTTACCATCATTCAAATAAAATATCCAAAGTGGCCTTACATCAAATGATTCTGTAAGACATTACTTTTTTACAAATAGATTTTAAGAGTAATTTTAGATTTATAGAAAAAATTGAGCCAGTGCAGAGACTATCAATATACTCCCTACCTGTTACCTTCTTATTAACATCTAACATTAATAATGTGCTACATTTGTTATAAACAATGAATTAGTATTAATACACTATTGTTAACAAAAGTTCATAGCTTATTCAAATTTTCTTAGTTTGTACCTGCTGTCTCGTAGTTCCAGGATGTCATCCAGGATATCACATTACATGGTTGTGTCTTCGTAAGCTTCTCTTGTCTGTCGTAGACTCAGTTTCCTTGCTTTTGACCATCTTGTCTGTTCTTATGAGCATTGGTCAGGTATTTTATAAGACAGCTTCTGTTGGATGTATCTGATGTGTTTCTCTGTATTATATTGGGGTTTTTGGATAAAAAGCACAAAGACATTTTATCATACACCAAAGATACATATTATCAACATGTCACTATTAATGTGGACCTTGATCACTGGATTGAAGTAATATTTATTAGGTTTCTTCACTGTGAAGAGAAGATGTTTCACCTACCTCTTCCCACATTGTGTTCTAAGTGAGGAAGTCACCACGCATAACCTGTACTTAAGGAGTGAAGAATTTTATTTTCCTCTCCTTATGTATGGAATATCTACAAAAATCATTTGGAGTTCTGCACAGAGGTTTGTCTTTTTTTCCCTCACTGATTGAATGATTGATCGGTTCAATACTTTTATCAGTATGGTCTCCTAGGTATTTATTCTATGCTTTTATTATAATTTAACACATTATTTAATTGAAAAGTTGGTCACATTGTCCCAGCATTGACTGCTGAGATCTCTTTCTGTTGACTCTTGTGTCCTTTTAGCCTATACTTATCAACATTGAGGTTTATTTTTTAGTTCTTCCTTACTTTTGATACTTTAAGATGCTCCAGGCTTGCTTTATATTTTTTGCTTCAGTCCTAGAAATAACCATTTCTCCAAAAAGCCCTAATGTCTTTTATTGGGGAGTAGTTAGAGTCAGCAACTCTAATCCAAAAGTCTGAAATTCAAAATGCCTTGAAATCTGACTTTGGATTTCAAATTTTTGAATTAAAAATGCTCAGTTTGTAAACTCTATGTAAATGTTCTCAAATCCAAACAACAACAACAACAACAACAACAACAACAACAACAACAAAACCTCTGAAATCTGAAACACTTCTGGTTCCGAGCATTTAGATAAGTGTTACTCAATATGGCAAAAGTCAGGATTTAGGTGCTAGATGTGCTCATCATTATTGCTACTACTAGGTCTTCTCAGACCACAGAGCAATGAAATATATGTGTGCATACTATGATAACTTTGTAAACACCCATATCTATAAATTTCTATGCATCACAGTATGCATCCATATTGAGCATGAGGTCATACCGATATCTCCAAGTGTAATCATCAGATGGACAATACCAGCCTCCTGTTCTCCTGTAACCTTGCACCAACATAGAGAAACTTGGTTTCAGCCACCCACTATCCATTTATTGTTCAGTTTCAGTATACCTGTGTACCAGTATCAGAATTTTTATATCTGAATAATGCATCCCTGTGAGTAATAAAACATTGAGTATGCTCATAAGTAGTTCTCTTTGCCTTTTATCTTACATGCTATACTGAAATTCAAGTTTTAAGTTTTCTGAGAGTCTTTCACTCCCACCTTGGAGATGGTTTCATATATTTGTAATACAGTTAGTTTATATTTCTCCTTGCAAACCTCAGACCTTTTAAAGGACTTTTAAAAGTTTTATACACATTAAGGTTCACATTTTGTTCTGTAATGTTCTTGCATATTAAGAGAAGAATGATTCATGTACCCACCACCACAGTATGATATAGATGAGTTTCACTGCCCTGAAATATTCACACGCGTCAGTCATCCCTCTCCACTATCCTCGACCCCCTGACAGTCAGCGTTCTTTTTACTCTTCACTGTCCATAATGCCGTATAATTGGAATCATACAAAATTAAAGATTAACAAAGGTCTTAAAACCTATCATTTTCTAAATATATTTCTAGTCATAATTTTCTGAAGCATATCTTGTCATTTATAGATATTTGATGTAAATTAAAATTTTTGAAGCACACTTTATTGTTAAGTTTTTTTGGCTCAAGAGAAATAATGATATGGTACTGCTGATTTATTTTTCAAAACTGTAAGATTTATTTTAAGGTTAAATTCTCTTTTCTAATTCAGCTATTCTGATTCTTATTATGTTGTGCACTCCCACCACTAAGTGAGTTATAACTTTTCCTAAAAGAAATTTTAAAGTTGCAGGTCATAAAATTAATCTAAAATAGAATTTCCATTTATTTGGTTATCAAATACAATAGGAGATACAAGATTTTTTTGCAAAGTGAAAATGCAAGCCTTTTATTTCTTCCCACTATAAACAGAATATTTATGACCACAGAAAAGTATGTTATGGTTATATAAGAACATTAATAATTATCACATATGCACTACAACACACACACTTCTCATGTGGGTCACATGATAATGATGTGGCACTCTATTGCCTTAATTACCTAGTAAGATATCTTGGGTGCTCAATCTTCCTTTTCAAAATATTTGTGGAGTACAGTGTCATGTAGTCCTCCAGTTCTTTATTTAACTAACTCACTATTGTTGGGATCTAAGTTGTCTGAAGTTTTTGCTGTTACAGACAGTGGGAATGAGCATATTTGGCATATTTTATTTGTATGGATAAAGGGATATCTATTCTTTCTTTTTTTATTGTAGTGAAATACATTTAAAGTTTACCATAGGAACCATTTTAAAATGTACATTTCGGTGGTATTAAGTACGATCATGGTGTTGTGCAACCATCACCACCAGTCGTCCCTAGGCCCTTTTCACCACTGCACACTGAAACTCCCTACCCACTAGACATTAACTCCCCAATACACCCTGCTTCCTCCCTAGGAACTGCCATTCCCCCAACTCCATGATTTTAACTACTCAAAGTACTTCACCTTGTATAAATGGAACACACAGTGTTTGTCATTTTATGACTGGCTTATATCACTTAGTATAATTTCCTCAAGAGTCATGCATTTTGGAGCATATGTCAGAATTTCCTTCTTTGTAAGGCAGCATAATGAAAAAAAAGGAAAAATTGAAAGCAAAGCTTTGGTAAATAAGGAGGGGAAGAGGGGTTGAAGGGAGGGTAAGGAAATGGAAAACAAAAAGAGGAACTGAGATAAAGTATGTATAATTCCAAAGTCCCTATGATGAAACTTATCATTATGTATATTTAAAATGTACCAATAAATGTAATAAAAAAAAGGAAAAAGTGGGTGAAAGTGCAAGTTTTAAGCTGTATTTTTTTTTCTTTTTCCTTTTTTACAGTGGCCTTTTAAGTGAATTCTTATGACTCAATTAGCTGTGGTATTTCCCATGGGAAATAATTCTAACCCTAATTCTTTATGAGGAAGTTATATCCACTTGTCATTGTTCCCCCTTCCTTTTTGGGCTATGAATTAGCTGTAAACATGTTGAAAGCGCTCTTCTGCTGATACTTTCTTAGCAAAAAATACTTGTTTTGGCTGCTTCTGGAACTGTCAATGGCATTCTTAGAAATATTAGTTACTTTGTGGCCTGAATAGGTGGCTGTTTCACTGCCCCTGAATCCACAACATTTAGGCTGCCTTCTATGATAATGCACAGTGTTTTGAACTTTGGCTATGCATAATTACATGGGGAGGTCTCTGAAAATACTGATGTCTGACTCTTAGAGATTCACCCTCAATTGATTCTGAGTGGTGCAGAGCACTTTTGAAAGATTCTTTGGTAATAGTAATATGAGGGTCATTGACATCTGTACAACAGTCTTTCCATTTATGGTACTTGGTATTAAATTCTGCCTCATGATTCCTTACTGAAATGAGGGCATGTTGCTTAAACTTCCCGAGTTTCAATTTCTCCTCTGTATTTTACCATAAAATAAGAGTTTGGTTTAATCTACTATGTCTAGCACTTTCTAGGACCTAACAGAAATTTAACTCCAAATCTACTTTTTTTAGGTTATGGTATCATTTTTCTTTCTTCATGACTTTTTTGGTAGGCATTAGTGTCACTTTCTTTTTGTGCCCAAAAATGTTAATATATTCTCAAGTTAGTACTTTATATTTTGCTATAATTGATGGTAAGCAGTAGTTCCAATGTCAAGAAGCAGCACCTAGTGTCAGCTGTGCCTCTTTGATTTAACTCAATATATTTAGTTTGGATACCCACTTGGTAGCCCCAGATTTGATCTATTCTCAAGTCTTTCTATTTTTTGACACTAAGAAATTTGCAAACTTGTTCTTCAGGGTGGTATTCAATGATGCTATGCCCACCCTATTGCTGGGTACACAAGCGTGGTAATGATGATCATGATCTTGAGGATAACTGTGATGTTTACAGGACAACACTGTGAACAGCAGTATGTGACTCCAGTCACGTTATGCATAGTAGTCCATTCACATACTTAAAGCTGGAGAAAATTAGTAAAAACTTTCTCCATAGGCTGAGATAAAGATGTTTTTGAATTCCTCTTTTTGGCTGACTCAAGAATTAATGCTCAAAACCAGTCTAAATACGATTTGCTCAGCTAATAGTGAAAGCTCATGAAAAGAATACTTTTCCAATGAGATTTTTCTGAGTTCATGAAAAAGCCACTATTAAACCATTAATATTAAACACATTATTTTGTTTTTGTTTTCTGCCCAATTTTACTGGAAACAATACTTTTTACTTTGAAATTTTAATTGGTGACATTTCCAGGCTACGTTCAATGTGAATATGATACTGTCTCATTACAGAGAAGCTGAAATATCAAATGCACAGGTCAAATTAGTGGAGAGAAAGTAATGTATATTCAATAGTTTATTCACATACTGTCTTAGCTACTTTTCTCTCATTGCTGAGACAAAATATCTGACACCCAAAATTAAGGAAGGAAAGGTTTATTTAGCTCACAATTTGCGGAGGTTTCAGTTCATAATCAACTGGATCCAAGGCAGGGTGACATGACACAGGGGCAACACTTCAGGGTAGCAGAAAATAGCAAAACAACAAGAGCAAAATTGGGGAAGAGTAAGACCCTTTTTCCTCCCTTATATTGTAAGCAGGCTACACTCCTCGGGAGGCCCATCTCACACAATCTTCATGCCCTCCTCTTGTGCAGACTGAGGATGTTTACAAAGTAAGGACCCTGACCACCAACTGAATCACTTAGTTAAATTTCTAGACTTCTCAAATTGACACAATGTATCAACCATAATACATACTGATTTATTTTGTTGTAAATTATATGATGCTCAGAAGCATTTCAATCCATAAAAGGATATCTTAGATCCACTTAAGTTTTCCGTTCTAAGAAACACAGTAATTCAATAGCAATGTATATCCCCAAACCACATACCATTAAATGAAATCAATATCTCATCATCATCATAGAGAATGTAATACGCTGAATTTTACTCTGTGAAACACAATTCTCTCCCATGAGAAGCTGCAAATGAAACAATTTAATGTCTTCGTGAACTTTATAACAACTAAGTAATAACAAGGAAATGAAGGGAAATTGTTTCTGTAAAAAAACAGCCAAAGATGGCTTTGTTTGCTATTTTCCCATTGTGAAGTAGAAATTACTAATAAGGAGAAAATAGCTTGGCTATCCATATTATCTTTAGGAGGAGAAACAAAGATGGATATTTTGAAGAAGGTAACTAAATTCCATAATCTCTATAAAGGCAGAAGGCAGCCATATATGATGAAGTATGTTCACATATTATTCTGTGCACAATAGGGAAGTCTAATTAAACTGGTAAGTTACACAGAGGGAAAGATTCAAATGCATTAAGAAAATGCCAACAAGTTGATCCAGAGCATAAAGGAAATGTTAATAACTTATATTATTGTATAAATATTACCCATGTCTTCCTTTTTCAGACTAAGTTTCAACTTCTTTATTCCTATCAATAATATTCTAGAGATTTTGAGTGAAGAAAAAGTGATTTTGAGTGAAGAAAAAGTGATTTTCAGTGAAGAAAAAGTGATTTTCATTTGGGTGCATTTGAATGAATTAAATCAATTTGATATAGAAATATTTTAAGGCATGTAGTTAGGAGGAGGCTGATAAACTAAGAATTAGCTGCCATGTAAATACAGTGGTCCTTCAGTTCAAGAAATTAATTTGCTCTACAAATCTGGAAAAGATGGCCATGTTCATGTTCATGCAGGAAAGATGAGTCCAGTTGTGTTTGTCACCTGATGCAGAGTTTGCAAACAAAAACAAAATTTTTGCCAAAAGGTTGTTTGTGAGCCAGACTGTTTACAAGCCAAATTGCTTGCAAACAAAAACATTCATGAAGCAAGCTATCACTGTATCTACTTCCTGATGAACTTAAAAGACCTTGTCTGTTGGTCTTCAATTAAATTGTCAGGTCTCTAATGTTAGAGGACTTGTTCATACTGATTACGTCTCTAAGATACGGATTTTTTTTTCCAGACTAAACTGTCTTACAAAGCTCTGAATTGTTCAGGTCTACTCAGAGTGAAATTATTATTTCCTAATTCATTTCTAAACTTCATTCTTTTTCCTATCACAAGCACAACCCACTTGATGAAAATTCACTGTAACAAAATATGGATTTATAAATCAATAAAACTTAATAATTTTGGAGACAGTCTTTCAGAATCTCTCATATGGATAAGTCTGGCCAGGGACAGGTCAAGGTGGTAAATCAAGGCAAAACTACATGAAATGAGTCTGAAACGAGGTCCAAACTGGATGCCAGGCAAATGAACAGGATTAGTAGCTAAACAGTCTTATGTTTCAAGCCAAGTCTCAGGTCTGGGGTAAGTGACTCATGGAGATTCCAAGGCAGAGCAATGAGACTGGATCCAATTGGAAAGCAGTTGGTAGGGTGTAAAGACAATCTATGTTAAGACAGGAAATGGCAGAAAAGCTACAATTTGGGAGAACTAGAATGTTGGGTACAGACACAAAAAACTGAGAAAAGCTAAGATTGAGTATCTAGAAGAAGTAGAACCTAGTAGCTTGGGCTGTGCAGTACCAGGAAACATCAGTGAGGACGGCTCACCACTGCTCCTGGAGCTGTGGTAACCAGGACACCTTAGAGTGCCAGGTCTCAGCCCATGACAGTGCCTGCGTCAGAAAAGTTTAATCACCATTAGCAGATGTCTGAGTTTCACATTGGTAGGAAGTCATACACATGTTAACAGGGGTGATCTGTCAACCCTACAGTGATATTCAAATATGCAGGATTTGGTTTTCTCCAAAGCTTTTCTGTTTAAGTTTTTAGGTACACAGTTGAGTAAAGTGTCTCAAATATTGTTTTTCTCTTTAATCTATTCACTCAACAATATATTAATGGCATATTATTACTCAGGTATCTAGGTGTTATAGTGCGCCCCCAATTAAGCCTCATGTAATCATGGCTGGGGCTGAGTCTGGTGTTAGTGATTGGCTTGTTGTCTAGTGCTGGGATTGATATGAGTGTTGCACCTATCCAGGGGTGAAGTCGACATATAGTGTAAGGGCAGGGAAGAAGGCACATCTTCTCTCTCTCACCAGTTTGCACTTGCTGTTTTGTGGCTGCTATGGACAGCTGCCCCCCTCCCCCACCATGCCATGCTGCCTTGGAGCCAGCTGAGTATGGACTGAAACCTCCAAGAACTGTAAGAAATAAACCTTTCCATCCCTAATTTTGGGCATCAGGTGTTTTGTCTCAGCAATGAGAGAAAAGTAACCAAGACACAAGGTATTCACTGGAGATATAGGAGAGCATATTATACCACTTGCCTTGATGACCAAATGGACAGCCAAACTGGTACTTAAAATATCAAGTGTTTAGTACGAGGGAGATGTGGACAGGGTATGATGGACACAGCTGTGGAAGTGGAAGCTCGAGGAGGCTCCCCAAAGAGAGAAAGTTTCCATCTGAAATCTGAAGAATCAGTAAAAGTTATCCAGGAAGGTAGGCAGGGGTGAAGGGTAATTTCAAATGGAGAAGAGGGCATTCTAGCACAGTGGATTGAAAGGCCAATGTATGAGATAAAAGATGGCAAATTGTGATGCAAGAACAGCCAAAGAGCAGCAGAGAATTTGATCAGAAAGGTAAATAGGAGTTAGAGCTCAAAGGGCCTGTGTACCAGGACAATAGACTTGAAGGTCAATTTTATATAAGGAGGAGCCACCAAAGAAGTTTAAGCAGGTGAGTGTGAAGTTCAGATCTGCCACTTTCTCCAATGGTAGTGAAGATCTTATTCAGGGAAGTTAAAATATTTGAGGAAGCCTGTCACAAGGTTACCACTGGAGATAGGATGAAGGGCTTAGCTACAGAAGTGGTATTTTACTTACGGAAAGGGGACAATAGATCCACATGTCAAGAAACACCAGTAGGAAATATGAGTTTAAATCATTTTGTGGGGAGAGAATTTTTCTTTAATGTCTGTGAGTAAGAAGGATGTACAAATGCAAATATGCACTGTGTTGTGTACGTAAGATCTGTGTAGTGGATTGTGTATAAAGTTCACTTTCATATATTATCTTGAAAAATAAAATTGCTTCAATCTAACAAAGGCAATATTAATTATATTTTGGAGCAAGTTTTCTTGCTAGGAACACAAGAAATGTTAACCCATTAAGTATTATTCCCCACTGATAAAAGGTTTGTCGAATAAAGAAAATACAGCACTTCTGGGTACATATTCGGACAACAAATGGATTCTCGCCTCTTGCTTTGAAGAGCCAGTGAGGAAGGTAAGAGGAATAAATAAATAAACAGACTACCTGAAGTTGTGCCTACTGGGAAGATTTACTGCCCTTTAGAGGTATTTGTGAGAGAGACTGCAATATAGCAGAAGTTCTTCTTAAAATTTTTTAACTAGTACCAACATGGCACTGACCGTGTACATTGATGAAAATGGGAGTACAAGACTAAAAAACAAAACCAATCTTTTATGCATTTGACTAGAAGATTTAACATCAATGCAGGTCATTCAGCTTACCATGCGTTTAGAACACATGTATGTGTTGAACAACCTGAAGCCTAAACTTGTTGGCAGTATATGGGTGAATCCTATCTCGATACCTTCACCAGAAAAGGTATTTATGATGTCAAAAGTTCTTCAGAATGGCTATGAGAGTGCACATCTTCTAACCATGTAGGTTACTCTTGGGCTGTACTCATGCCATCTTGAGGTCCACTAATGAGTCATTAGCAATTCATTGCACTTTGCAACCTAGTGTACCTTGTGGGAAAAATAAAGGCCAGGTACTGTATTTTCAGAAAAATTTTTTTTTCCAGAAAATTGACCAGGGAAAGACTAGCAGTGTGGAAAATACAACTGGGGAACAGCAGTGCCTGATTGACTGTGCTCTAGGGCTGTGGTTTGATTAAAAATTCAAGTAGATGTTTTAAGTTTCTGCATGAATCTTTTGGTGTATTTGGTTTTGTCTTGATCTTTGTACATGATAAAAAAGATAATAATTAGCTTTTTCTCACTACTTAAGCTCTTCACCCTCTCTCTGTCCTACCTGCTTATTTATACTAAGCATAATTCAGACAGTAGCTAATTTTTAAAACATTTATAACATTTCAAGAATATATCCATTTATTCATTTAAGTGATACCTGCAGTTACTATGCACTTAGTATTGGAGATAAGTGGTGGATGAGTGGTGATAGTCATTGGTCTCAGAGTTTAGAGCATTTAAGGACAATAGATGATAAGAAAAAGACATCTAATATTTAATTATACTTAGAGTTTCTAAAGAATAAGTTTAGTGTACTGTAGGAGTATATGACTTTTCAACTCACTGTAATTACCTTGAATTTGGAGATCACATCTTATACTTCTTTTGAATTTCTTCATAGCTCAACATAAATCAGAAAACAGAAGATTAAAGATTCAAAAACTTTGGTTAATTTTGTTAATTAAATGACTGATATTAAACCAAAAGTATTTTTATTTTCTTTTATGAGCAAACCTGAAGCCTGCCCTGCGACTTTACGCTGTAATTTGTGTTTGCAGAGTTCACCAAAGTTACCAGTCCCTTACCCTTGTGATCTGGCCAGACCTATATTTGAATAAGGCCAGCTACATTCTTTATCCCTGAATCCTGGTTTATTGGTTACTGAGTCTTAGTTCATAGTTCTACTAATGGTCATTTGTCTTCTAGATAATCCAAAAATTGCTCTTTGACTTGTCCTTGGTCTAGCTGTTCCACTTTTATCTGCTATGTGGTTGCTGCTCCAATGTCCTGCCATGAGTGTAATACAGGAGATGTTAAAAAAAAGTTGGCCTCAGTCACCTGGTCATGATTTATGACTAAGGTGAATGGGCTAGTAAGTAATGTGATTAGACAAGGAGTTTCATATCAGTATTATACCACAGTGATATGTTTGTTTATTGGGCAATAACTTCAATCTGGGTGGCCGTTGTGCATTAATGACAAAAAAGTAGTGAACAAAATGAGGCCAAAGTGCCATTTAAGGGATTAACAGACAAAAATAACTCTTTAAAAACAAGTAACTGGCATGCACTTGGCAATTTGGTAGTAACTCTGAAAACTAAAGCATCAACTGGTTTCTCTAGAGTAGTTGATAACTCAGATATTTTCGAAACTAATTTTGTCCATGTCTTGGTTACTTTTCTCTCATTGCTGAGACAAAATATCCAACACCCCAAATTAAGGAAGACAAGGTTTACTTAGCTCACAGTTTTTGGAGGTTTCAGTCCATAATCAGCTGGCTCCAAGGCAGGGTAACATGACATAGGGGCAACACTTCAAGGAGACAGAAGACAGCAAAAGCAGCAAAAGCAAAAAGAATGAAGAGCAAGCCTCTTTTTCTCCCTTACATTGTAAGCAGGCTACCTAGGACAGGCATAGCATTCACACCATCTCCCATTCCTTCTTCTTGCACAGGAAGAGGGTGTTTACAAATTGAGGACCCTGGACCCCTGCTGAGTCGCTTCATTAAACTTCTCAAGTTGACACAATGTATCAACCATACAGTCCATAAAACGGTAATAATATGTTATATATAAAGTCCCATGAATGTGAATTTCAAAAGATCCTAGGAGTAAAAACTCTTCCTTCTTTATGATCTTGCAGGGTATGCTTGTATAGGGTATGTCCTGCATAAATATTTGTACAAGTGTTCTTTCCTGCTACTGGAAAATCAGCTGAAGGAGATGAAATTTACCTGGCGTCTTTAGTGTATGATCTCATACTCTAAGACTTAGAATATGTTTTGTTGACAGAACAAGTAAATAAATATATGTATCTGATGAATATATGACGCTATTTAAGATAGAACTTTCTCAGGAAGATGTCTTAGTCTCTTCTGATTACTGGGACAAAACAACCAGCTCTAAATTAGGAGAGGTTTATTTTGTTGTACAGTTTCAGAAGTTGTAGTCTTTGCATCATTGGCCAGCTCCAAGACAGGAACAGCATGGTAGCTGCTTATGTCATGGTGGCCAAGGAGTAGGGTGAGAGAAAAACAGGGTAGGGGAGGGAAATAGACATTTCAAACTCTCATTCCTGTTGACCTGCCTCTTATGACCAGGTCCTATCTCTCAACATCTCATTCAGCTACAGTACCTTCATGATCTAACCACTTTCCAAAAGCCCGACCTGTGAGCTCAAGAGATTTGGGTGTACATTCTCACTGTGCTCTTGGCTCCCAAAAGACTCATGTGCATCTCTTTTTATAAAATGCGTTTAGTCCATCTCTAAGAGTCACAAAACACATACAATGGCACAGAGTAAATATTCCCATTCCAAAATGGAGAAATAGGAGGATAGAAAGGAATGAGCCAAAGGAAGACTAAAACCCAGCAAGCAAACATTAAACTCTGTAGTTCTGTGTCCAACACTCAGGGCAAGTGCTAGTGATATGTCAGGTTCAAAAACCTTGGGTAGCTCCAACCGTATGAAATTGTCAGTTGCAGCTCTCATAGATTTTCTTTTGGAGTAGCTTTTTTTATATATATTTTATTAATAATAAAAGACAAGACAGAAGAGAATCCCCCATACTTGCTACATTGCCCGCTGTAAAGAGATGCTTGGGTTGCTGACCAGAGGCCTGGCCGAATCTACAAAACAAAAGTTGGTTGATGTTCCTTGGTTGCTATCAATTCAGCCAGACCTCCGAAACAGCAGGTTGCTGACCAGGGCGGGGTGGGGGGGGGGAGTGTTTGTCCCTGATTCCAAGCTCGCGTGCCCTTCTCGTTCTCCTCCAGGGTCCTAGGGTCAGGACCCCGGAAGGCAGTCCATATTGCATCCTGATCGGTGCCTGCGCCGCTCAGGTGGGCGGGGGCCCCACGAGGGGCCCTTCTCGTTCCCCTCCAGGGTCCTTTTTTTGGAGTAGCTTTGCTCATTGCCTGTGGCATCCTTCAGCAGATATTCCATGTTTCTGGGGTCTTCACAGCACTTTCAGTTTCACTCTCATAGCTTCACATTATGCTTTCTAAGGGGCACATGGCCTGGTTCCTAGACCCACTTTTGTCATCTGTATGGAAAACTTCCTGTCCTCCTAAGTTTCATATTTTGCATTGTTAAACAACCACGACTATATGGATGATACAAACGATCTGCTTCCAGCTCAAAAAATAGCTAAGTTTCCTTGGATCATGACTGCAGAGGTCTCTGAGTGCCTGGATGGCTAAGCACTGTCAACTGAATCACAAGAATAAATTCCCTAGGACAGTGGTGGCAAACTTATGGCATGCATACTTCAGCGGGCTGTTTGTGTCACTGAAAGCCTGAAAGGTTAGCCATCACTGCCCTGGGACATACATTTCAAGCAAGGGTCCCAGGGCCTCTCTTCTCTAGTGAAAGCTTTATAGCATTTCACTCTAGAGCTTTCAGTGGGTTGGGTCTTCTAAATTTGTGAGATGCCTTCAAGGTATCTTTTATATTATCCTGGTGCAGAGTACTTGGATTCTTTTTAAAACCATTTTTTTTTCAGCAACCAAACTGTCCTGGGGCAAAACTTTAGAGATCCAACTTCATAGGCCCAAATTTTATAGGTGTTTCCTTTCTGACCACCAGCAAAAAATTTCAAATTATTTAGCTTTATTTTTGGTCCTGTTCTTATGTCAAATGTGATTGAAAGATATCAACAGTACTCAGGCCACAGCCTCAATGTTGGGCTGCCTTGAAAATTTCCCCACAAAGCTAATTAAGCTGCTGGTTTAATTTCCTGCAAAGTCTTATGACATGAGTAAAATGGAGACAAATTTTCTTTCAGAGTCTAACACATGTTGTCTTGTGTCCAAATGAAAATGGAATTCTTATTCCCAACTGAAAATTTGGGTTTTACCATCTGCATTTCTATTAGCATTCCGGTCTTCTGAGCTCTGACCAAAATCTCTCAGTAAGCTCAAGTTACATCATTCTAGGTCTTCTCTAGTAGACCTCTCCAAACCTTTACAAACTCCTGTTAACCAATTCCAAAGACTTCTGAACTACATGGTCTGGTATATTTACAGTCACAACTTGACTTCTCTAGCACCAAAATCTGTCTTAGTTTGTTTTCTCATTGCTGGAACAAGATACTCAACACCCAGAACTAAAGGAAGAAGTTTATTTTTACTAACAGTTCAGAAGTCCCAGTCATTGCATTGTTTGCCAGTTCCAAAGCAGAAAGGGTATGGTGGAATGGTCAGGATAGAAGAAAATGATTCAGGTTATACTGGGCAAGAATCAGAGAAAAGAGGAACTGGGGAGGGAGATATACCCTTCCAATTCATGCTGCGGTGACCTGCCTTTTCTGACCAAGTCCTACCTTTCAAAATCACTTTCAGCTGTAACACCATCACCTTCTGAAATCCTTATCAATTAGCATATGAGTCTTTGGGGAGACAGTCTTGATTCAAATCAGGTTACCTGAAGAAAATTTTGAGAGTGGATCGTGAATTATTCCTCTGAGTATGAAAATAAAGAAAAAAAAACCTTACAGCTCTAGTCTTTCCAAGTGAAACTTCACACAGGTAGCAAAAAAATAGGTCATATGTTTCATTTACTGCATATGTACAGGAAAACTTACCTTTTTAAAGCAGAGTCTCAAAAAATTTCAATGTTTCCAGGTAGCCAAATTGAAACAATAACTTGAAGATTACTACATTTTAACCTATCAAATTTCATATGACTCATTAAATTTTGAAAATTGATGTTATTTTTGCAGGGAAAAATCATAGCGTATGAAAATAATTATCTTTCCCTTTTAAATTCATAATTTATTTCATCTTGTTAGTTTTGCTCAGATTCTTAATATATTGACAAGCAATTGTGCCTTCAGGCACATATTTTAATGAAAATATCTCATGTTTTGACAGTAAGACTAGGTCTATCTATTGGCTGTCAGATTGAGAATTTTTTAAAATTTTAATTAATTAGTTATTTAGTTAATTTCTGGCTTTTTCAAATTGCCAGAAATGCATGATTACTTATTTCCACATGCTACAGTGGTAACTACTGAGATGATTATTTTACTTTGCTTTGTTTACTGATGGCATAAGTTGTATTAAAGATTTTTCTTTTATGTATTAAAGAACCATTTTTGAAATGCATCCTGACTGGTCATGGTACTATTTTTTTCCTTTTTCTTTTTAATATTGAACAGGTTTCTATTAGTTGATATTTTATTTATAAATTTTCAGTTAATATTTATAATTGGATGAGCTTGTAGTTTTCTTCTATCAAACTTTACTATAAAGATTATTTTAGATTTGTAAAATTAGTTAAAATTAATTGTATACTTTTAAACAATGTAAGTAGCAAAGGCATTATTTATTATTTGAGAGACAGAGAAGCATTTTTCCAGAAACTGTGTAGGTCATACATAAAGGAAACATTAAATTTCTGTTTTGTGGTAAGAAAATGTAACTTGTGTAATCTCCATCCTTTGGATTAGGTTTTATTCTTTAGCAGCAATTGTAATATCTGATGGTAGAGAGGGTTAATGGATGCAGTTACCATTTTCTTCATAGAGTTGAATGCAGAGGTAGAAGGAAATACTTACTTTAATCTTGAGTGTAGCTTCCTAGATCTTGAACTTAGAAGGATATATGGTGAATAGCAATGTTCTTTACACCTTTGTTGTTGGAGTTCTTTTGTCTGATGATAACAAGTTGGAATGTTTTGTGAGTAAAAGACCACATAGGTTTGTATTAATTTTGTTTTTCTGCTTTCTAATGACATATTTTCCAGTTTTTCACTGTTCAAATTCGTGTGTGTGTGAATTTCGGTATGTTTATCTAATTTGTTGGGGAGTACTATGCAGATGCCGATAATGCCCAAACTTTCTTTTTCTAATGATCTTGGCCTTTCAAAATTAATGTTAAATAGTTTATTAGTATTAAAATCTATAGAAAGTAAAAAATAAGCAAATAAACCATCACCCATAATCCAGACATCCTTAATCAAACTATTGATTTTGACGAGTAGTGTTCCAATATGTCTTGTTAGCTTTTACTACAGGTAAGCATATATCCAGCTTTCTATTTCTTCTTTAATTCTTGAAAGAAATTTATTTGCAGGAAACTTACTCACAGTCTAGGAAGGGTGAATAAATCTGCACCTATTTTTAATAGTAAGGAGAAGCTATTACTTCTTGTCACATGACCACAGCAAACCCTGAACCATGAGCAGACAGCAGTGAGCACATGTGGGGAACACAAGAGCAGTCACCCACCAAGTGTCCAGGGACCCCCTGTAATGCGGAGAGCTCCCCTTAACCACAGTTTCACTGCCTACTCATTCGATATCCTGTGGTGAACTGTAGTTTAAAATATTAATTGAAAAATTTCAGAAATGAACATTCACAACTTTAAGCTGTGCACAATTCAGAAAATGTGATGAAATTTTATGATTTCTTCATCTTCTGATGTGGATCATCCCTCTTTCCAATATATTCACACTGTGCATGCTTCCTGCATATCAGTCACTTAGCAGTCATCCTGGTATCACATCTACCATCATGTATCATAGCGCTTGTGTTCCAATAATTCTGTTTTAATTCATAATTGCCCCAAAGTATAAAAGTAGTGATGCATGCAATCAGGATATGCCAAAAAACTTCAAGCGAAAAAGTAAAAGTCTTGAACTTTATAAGAACAGAAAATATTGTATGATAAGTTTGCTAAGGTCAAAGGTAAATTGTGGTCAAAGTCTTACTTTGCCTGATTTATAAATTAGACTTTATCAGGAATATGGATGTGTTATATAGGGTTTGACAGGATCCATGTTTCAGGCATCAGGTCTTGGAACATTTCCCATGAATATCAGGAGACTATAGTAGTTCTCCAGGGAAACATATAAGATTAATGATAAGGATTTGGCTCATACAATTATAGAAGTTGAGAAGTCTCACAATATCTGCCTTCTGTAAGCTCGCAATCCAGGAAAGTTGGTATACTTTCAGTATGAGTTCTGAGACTCAGGAGATTGATGGTATAAATTCTAGTCTGAAGGTAGCAGATTAAAGTCCAGCTCTAAAACAGAGAAAGTAAATTCTCTGTTGTTCTTATTTTTCTGTTCAGGCCTTCAAAAGATTGACTGAGATCCCCTCACATTGTGTGCTGTGTGTGCATTTGTTTGCAGTTTGCTTTACTTACTTGACTGCCTTCCAAGTTTTAATTTTAACTAGATATATGCTTGCTAATAGAACCATAATCATAGAGTCATGCTTAACCAATAACTGGGCACCTGTAGTCCTATCAAGTTAGTACATAAAATTAACCATCGCCCCACATAAGCTAAAACTCAATACTAAGACTAAAGATCAAATGGTATTTATATAGAGAATATTCCAATGAAAGTGACATCATAAATCATAAAAGTCATGTCTCTATTGCTGCTTACATAGTAAAGATGAATAAAGAAAGAACCTAAAATATGGTGATCTTCAACACTCCTTGCTAGTGAAAGAAAAATAAAAGAGAGATTTTGGGGAGAAATATATTTGGGAAATTTGAAGGAGAAATGAAGTATACTGCCGAAGGAGAAATTTGAATGTGTTTTCACAATTGAACATTTAGTACAATATAGTGATAGAGAAACAGACAGTCAAGTGTATGTGTCTATTTCTACAGAGACAAAAGGAAGATTACTTGAAGGTAGGAAAGCAATGAAATTTGGCATACTTGGAAATATTTATCAGGTGAGTACTCCTTTTGAAAATGAGGAAGAATATTTAAAGACAAATCAAACATTGTCATGGTTTAAAATAACTGTGCATGAAGTTGAGCAGAATGGTGAGGGTTATGTTGGATCGAGAGAAAGACTGTTGGAGGAGGTGACACTATTTTCCTAAATTTACAATATTACACAACATTGATTTTGCATTAATGCTCTTACCAAATGTCAGGGAAACACCTATGAAATGTATCTACTATGAGCCAGTAAACAATTGGTTTCTGAAGAAACAGATTATAAAGCTGCTTTGTATTCATAGACATTAGAAGTAGCTTCTGTGGTCAACAAAGCACTTTAAACAGTAATGTGAAACCATTGGCATCTGCTAATTGCTTACTTATTCAATAGTCCTTTTTGGCCTGTGCAATGGCAGGGAATAAAAAGAAGCTGTAATAATTGTATGATTGCAGACCTGCCTACAAAGATTAAATTCAAGAGCTTAGTATGCTTCTAATTTACTGGCTGACCTAGGCCAAATTACTTTGTATCTCTTAGCATCAGTTTTCCACAAATATCAAATAAGAGATTTGATTACTTAGATCATTTTGTTCCCTTTTAATGTTGAAATCATAGATCCCGTGATTCAGATTCTTGTCCATGCTGTGTTTGGTTATAAAATTGCAGTTTTTTTTTTCCTTTTAGTCCAAGTGAATATATATGTTGTTTTACTTCCAGGTAGGACAATGTTAAGGTTGGTTAGGGGTTTATCAGTCTTGTTTTCTCTTTCAAAGAACCAACTCTTTGATTTATTTAATCTTTGTATTGTTTTCATAGTTTCGATTGCACTGATTTCTGCTCTGATCTTTATAATTTCCTCCCTTGTACGGGCTTTGGGTTTGACTTGCTTTTCTTTTTCTAAAACCTTTAGGTATAGCATTAGGTTATTTGTGCTCTTTCTGTTTTTCCAGTGTGAGAATTCACCGCTATAAATTTCCCTCTTAGGACTGCTTTCATTGTGTGGCACAGATTTCTGTAAGTTGCATTTACATTTTTGTTTGATTGTAGATATTGTTTAATTTCTTCTTTAATTTTCTCTGTGGACCATTGGTTGTTCAAGAGGGAGTTACTTAATTTCCATGTGTTTATGGAATTTTTGTGGTTTGTTTTGCCATTAATTTCTAATTTTATTGCACTACGATCAAACAATATGCATGGGACAATTTCAGTTCATTTGTATTTACTTAAGCATGTTCTATGGGCTAGTATATGGTCTATTTTAGAGAGCGCCCCTTGTGCAGGTGAGAAGAGTACATATTCTGATGTTGGGTAGAACACTCTGTAAACATCTGCTAAGTCCATTCGTTCACAGGTTTGATTTAGTTCTGTTATTTCTTTGTTGATGTTCTGTTTTGTTCACCTGTATGCTTGTGATATTTTAGTGATAACCAATATTTATTACTTCTTATAATCTAGGCACTTTGCATACATTCTCTGATGCAGAGTCTGTGTAGTTCTGTGATTACGTCACGAGACTTGGCAGATTCGCTATTCCTTTCTACTGCTTCTAGCCAGGTGGTTTGTACAGGAATCCATCAATGTAATGAAGAAGCATAGTCCAAGTCAGTACTCTGTGGGGAGCCTGGGAGTCTGCATTTCTAACAAGCCCTTAAATGGCACTAATACTCTTTGTCCTTGGATTACATTTCTGTGACTCAGTTTCTTCATCTACAGGATAAGGATAACAATAGTATTTACCTCTTATATCTGCCTGGGGATTAAATCAAGTCATGCTATAAAAGTATTTTTATAGTGTCTTGAATGTAATAAATACTTAGAAAGGTAAGTTACTGTTGTGCTGAACTTTAAATCAGTTCCACTGCACAGATACTGCTATTAACCATTTTATTACAGAGAAAAATCAAAGACAGAGAAGGTAAGAACTGTTCAAAGTTAAATAATTAGTGCAGGGTTTTGAATTTATACTGTAGTTTTAAAAATGATTTCTATAGGAAGTGATCCCATCATTTCCTTTATTCATCAATTTTTTTCAGATATAAACTCCAAAGCGCCACTTTTTAACTGCCCCACCACCTAGTTTTATTTGTTTTCTGCAGTGTCTATTAACTGTTAGGAATTTATTTTTCCAAAATGTTGGAAAATGGTCTTTATGTGACATCTTCAGACATGTTTTTAGTGGGTAATAGGAGTCTTCTATCCTGTGTGCAATTTTTATATTATGTTGAAAGTTTTTATTCTTTATCTTTTTTTCATCATAATTAGATAAATTAATTTGCATTGGCTTTGTCATACTGCAGATGAAAAAAACTAAATGATTAGGTTCATTTCCTAGGTGAAATGGTTTTCAAAATGAAGTGATTTTCTGAGGCTGGGGATAGGCTGTTCCTTGTCCCTTGCTGTTGCTTTGTGCAGTCACTCCGTCTCTGTGGAAGCCTGGCCAGGACGTTTCCTGACTCCTCAGTTACAACCTGAGCCCTGAGAAGAGTTCTACTAGATTTTGTAAGTTGTATACTTAACATCTGGTGCATCCTCTCTGATCTCAAGAGAGCTTGAAAGAAATGTGAATGACAGTCAATAAGTCAGAGATGCTAATGGATATGTGAATCAACCTTGGCTTAAGGTTTTGTTCTTTTATTGAAAAATCAACAATTCAAGTCATTTTTTATAGGCACTAATGTTGTTTGTGTGCCAGAAGGAAAGCAAATTAAGGTTTTCCATTTCTAAAAACACTAATTGTTTATATTTTGAATTGAATCTAGGTTTGAGATGCAAATACATAATATTGGATTAAAATACTAAGTTGACAAAAACCACCTTGTTTGTTCCACTTTCAGGGGATGCTTCCAGAAATAATTTGATACAGTTCATTTTCTTTCAGTTCTTGTAAACCAAAGTTGTTTCTCCTTTCAGCTAGGAAGTTGTTTTAATTATTGTTTTTCCTCCAGGTTTTCACCTGAGTAGTTATGAAGTCAATAGCCGGCAATCAATATATCATAAAAGTCTAGGTATTTATCACAATTAGAGAGCAGTGACTTTAAAATGCAGCATTTCAGGGCATATTTAAGTTTATTAACAGAGGAGAGATCAGATCTCTCAAAATAGAAGCAGGGAGCAGACTGTGCCAGTAATTTAAGAGGAAGTGACCAAATCTGAGAACTGAAGACTTGTGCTATAAATCTTAGCAGCTGACTTTATTACAGTCTTCATTTCCTCATAAGTTGCTCAAAAGCCATGTGAGGCTGCACACAGTGGCATCTACCTGTAGTGCCAGTACTCTCGGAGGCAGAGGTAGGAGGACTGATGGTTTGAGCCCAGCTTGGGCTATTTAGTAACCTAGTAAGACACTGTCTCTAGAAAAAACATATTAAAAATGAATACTGTTGCTTATATCTTTAGACTGTAGACTTTAGTTTCTTATAATTTCTTCTACTGACACAAAGCAATTGTACACATTTACTTACTTATTCATCTACTTTTCATTACATGTGCTGAGATCATACTGTAAACTAGTCTTGCTGATGGATTGAATGTGGGGATTCTTTTTTTTTTTTTTTGCAGCACTGGGGATTGAACTCACAACCTCACACCTGCCAGGCAGGGGCTTAAGCCACTAAGCCAAACTCCCAGCCCTGGTTTTTTGAGGCAGGGTCGCACTATGTAGCTCAGGCCGGCCTTGCGCTTGCGTTGTAACCCAAGCTGGCCTCGAACTCACAATGTTCCACCTACCTCAGCCTCCCAAGTGCTGGATTAAAGACATGCGCCACCACACCGGGCTGAATGTGGGGATTCTGAGAAAGAGAAAAAAATCAAAGATTATCCTTAGTTGTTTGACTGGATAGAGGGAGTGATGAGTCATTTACTGAGAGACTGAGGAAAGAGACAATTTAGAGATTGTGGAGTAGGGATCAATTCTTGGATTTGGGGATAGGAGGAAATATTCCATGGGCAATCAAATATGAACAACTAAAGTTTAAGTTAGCCATCAGTGTTGGTGATTCAGGACTTAGAATCATCCAGCAGGCAATTACGATATTGGACGAAGTAAGAGATGTGGAGAGTGGGTATAGACTTTAAATTAGGAAGATCTAGACCCGGTCTCTGCTCGTCCTACTATTGTATGTTAAGAAGAGAAGCAGCATCTTGTGAAGTAGATGGAAAAGGGAAAGGCAATGAAGTGCGGGGTCCTGAGAACCAAGTGGAAAAACACTTTCAAGAAGGACATGAATAGTTGCACTCAGTGTTCTGAGAGTTGGAATAGTATGGGGACAGAGCACTAAGAATGGTGGTGATTTACCATCCTGATTACAGGAGTAGAGAACGTGAAGCTGATTACCACAGATGTCTACTTTGAGGAGATTTGCTACAAAAGGGAATAGGAATATGGACCAGGCCTTAGAAGGAGATGTGAAACAAGAAGGGTACTTTTTAAGTGGAGGGCATTATAGCATCATTTTATACTGATAAAAATGATGCTGCAGTTAAGAAAGAGGATAATTATAGGAGAAAAGTTTTTAAGTGGGGATAAAGAGGATGGACTCCAGACAAAAGATGAGATTAGCGTGCTATAGGAGCAGGATAGTTCATCCAAAAATAAAAAATATTTAAGAAAGAGGTTCAAAAAGTGACAAAGTCAGAAGACGATAAACTGTTGCTAGGTAGTATTAGTCTTTTTTGAAGTTTGAAGTGATATTTGAAATGGCATTCAGGGTGGCTCTGAGGTTTTCTCCAGCCACATTCAGCTGCTCAGTTATAGATCTGTAGTAGGCATAGAGCTAGGTTTTAGCAGGTTGGTGTTTTTGCTTTACCAGACAAATACCAGGGAGGTAAGGAGCTGAGGCTCCATGAAAAGATTGATTAAAATGATCGACCTTGGGATGTGAATTTTGTAAGAAGGAAAGGAAAGATTTAAAAAGGGTAAATGGTAGGATCAATGAATTGAATGGACTAATAGACCTCAGAGAATTTTGGAGTAAGAATGGGTTAGAACATGAACTGGATAGGTAGAAATTAAAAGATAAAGGTATGTTTGAAACTGAAATTGCAGGTATCATTTACTAAGAGCTAGAATATAACACCAACGTGTGTGCTTGAGGTAGGAATGAAGGCAGCATCAACTGAAATGAGAAGGTGGAGAACCTGACACTCCGTAGTCCTGCCTGGATCAGTTCTTTAAACGTTGCAACCACCAATAAAACAGAAAAAAATGATAAGAAGATAATCCTAAGTTTCAAATTCTCAACTGACTACGAGGTCAATGGATAAATTGTTGTCAGGAATGAAACAGTTGGGAAATGTGTTTTTGTAGTCATAATTTTAACAAAAGCGTGGTTATGTATTTTACTTTGGCCATTCACTTTCTCAGGCAGAGAGACATAGAACAAGCAGATTGCTGGGTATTACCAGGATGGGAATTTTACTCAGTAAGTGCGATGGAATGAAAATGAAGAGTGTGAAAATGAAGTGTGAAGGGAATTCATTCTACTTAAGGACCAGTGGAATCCAAAGTAGGTAAGAAAAGAAGGGAAGCTAAAAGATAAATGATTTAGAAGAAAAAATAGGATGTTGGCTATTTTTAATCAGATGCAAAATCTCCACAACTGAAATGGATAACTTCAGGAGAGTATTTATAGAATAAGAAAGATCAGTGGTTAGAATATGATGCTCAGAGTGGGAAACGAGCCTGAGGTTTCAGAGGGAGTGCAGTTCATAGTTATGACAGCATGGGGTTGCATCCAGGACTCGAATGGAGGAAATGATCTTTCACCACGAGGAGGTGGAGGAACTGAGACACTATAGTGCTGATATCATAAAACATTTTTGTGGCAAGTAGAGGTGGAAAGGTAAATATAGAGCAGACAATAGTCATCAGGACATGACGAGGAGTGACTCTGGTTTATAGAGGACAGTAGCAATTAGGAAGCGTGTGATAGCTTGAGTTTCAAAAGAGCTGAGCTTTTGAACACACAGAGAAGAAATAGTTTAGGAGCAGAAAGGGGACCTAGGAAGACATCTATTCCACCTCTGACTTTTGGGATTTGAAGAGGCATGAGATGAAGATAACTTTTCCTCAAGAAGGTT
The DNA here is from genome assembly GCA_004363535.1 of Dasyprocta punctata. Lineage (NCBI taxonomy): Eukaryota > Metazoa > Chordata > Mammalia > Rodentia > Dasyproctidae > Dasyprocta > Dasyprocta punctata. The sequence goes on along the minus strand of RJWM01004910.1, from coordinate 28,768 downwards.
ATGTCCCCAGAAGGCATCCAAGTGAAAGGAGCATTCAGAGATTGGTTGGAGAGTTTGCTGAGGCTGTTTAACCAGGTATCATGATTTGGGGAGCTTAGAACATAAATTTATTCCTGCACAGCTTTTGGAGGCCAAATGTCCAAAATAAAGGGTTTGGCTGGGCCATATTACTTCTGAAGGCTCTCAGGGATGTTGGTTCCAGGTCTCTTTTTTTTCCTGGCTTCTGGTAGTTCCTTGTCCTGTGCAGTACAACTTCAGTTTTCACATGGAATTCTTTTATCTGTATATCTGTTTTCTTCCTATAAGTACTCTATTCATATTGGATTAGAGAGCATGACCTTATCCTAACCCGAACTAATCAGATCTGTGACAACCCTATTCCAAATAAGGTCATACTCTGAAGTATTAAGGGTTAGGATTACAGCATATGAATAGGAAGAGGCAATACAATTCAACGCATAACAAAGTGTTTCCTGATGCTTTTATTATATATGGGTACATGGTATTCTTTAACATGTTTATAATGATCTGCGGCTGCCGATAAGTAAGTTTTGCAAGTTCATCAAGACAAGCATGACAAGACCTTTATTTACCAGAGTGTCTTTCACATAATTTGTTAAATAGAAAAAGTTTGATTCGGGTATTCATTTATTTTTTCTGTGTACATGCTCGTTCCATTTCCTGAAAACCTCTTTCCCTCTGCTCTCCAGGGACTCTTTACTTGCCTGATGTTTTGCTCTTCTGCTTTGTTTTTTCAGTACATGTTTGCAGTACATGATGCTTACATTCATCTTAGGGCACAGGTACATGTACATAATATATCTTGATTCTTTTATTCGTTGTTCCCTCACCACCCATGTTTTGCTCTTCTTCGTTTTCCATTCTCTTCAAGAGATGCCTTAGTGAGTTCCTAGAGAACTGTTTTTATTGAAATAATTATTTTAAAAAAGAAAAGAACATAAACTAAAATGTATTACCTGCTAGCTACAGTTAAATGTTTTCATAATGTTCTCTCTTAATTTCTACTACTTCTCGTAAGGAAAGGATAGATATGATCTCCCTTTGTAGAGAAGGAAATTGAGTCACAAATAGATAAAGTGACGTTGCTCAAGGTAATACATCTAGTTACAGAGCACATCCTGGTATCAAACTCAGTCCGATGGACTTTAAAGTGCCCTTTTCCTCTTTCTGTCATTTACTCCCTGGTGTAACGAGTATGTACCATCTTACAAGTATATTTGCTTTGAAAGAAACACCATATTGCACAATGTAGTAAGAGAGTGTCCTGGCCTGGATGATGGAGTGTGTGATGTTGTATGTGACTTACATAGTTTTTTAGTAGTAAAATTACTTCTTAGTTTCAAATGTAAAAATATATATTCAAACATAATAATAATATCTACTCCCGGAGAAGAGAAACAGTTGACGAAAGAGCTAAGGATAGCATGAATAGCATATCATGTGTTTTAATAATGAGTATTTCTCTCTCTTGGCCAGTGGCAATTCAGATGGAATCAGAAGACTTTTTAAATCTGTATGTGTAGAGATCTATAACTACTTTTAATAAAGGACTATGGGGTAGACAAAAAGGTAGGTTGATTTTTTGGGGGCACATTTTAACCCACATTAAGGCCAAAAACTCAGTTCTAAAATTTGGCATTAGTTATTATTTTGTCATGGAAAAATATCCCTATCATAAATGTATGCTGATTGGTCCCTCCCAAATAAGGGCAGCTTTTCTTTTAACAGGTTAAAATCAATCAATTCTTTTTTACATTCAGCTCTTCAAGTGTGACTGCCCTATTACTAGAAACACATAGAAATTATTTTTCAAAAGAATTCCACTGAAATGTGAACTTGAGTATAAGAGAGGACATGAGAGAATGAGACATAGTACATTACTAGCTCATGTAATAGAGTCATTCTCTTATCTAAGCCTGTGCTTCAATCCCCTGAGTGGTACAGACTTGAGGTCATGCCTGTGACATCAATGTCAAACTTCAGGGAATTTAATAATCCCTGGAGAATCCTATAAAGGCCCTTTTCTCAAATGTTCTAAACTACTATGCTAGGTGAAGTCCATATCTCTGATCTTCCTGATCAGAGATCCATAGATGGCCTTTAAGAAACACTAAGCAAATGATATAAACTTATTGGGTGAAAAATGCAATTTTTTTAAGACAGTGACTGATTTGTTTCCAGTGTGCTTTGTTCTTGACTTGCTGTACTTAATACAATGAGAAGCACATGAGAGGGAGCTTAATATATCTTAGTAGGCAGAGTAACTATGGACAATTTCTTATGTAAAATAGCATTGATTCAAGAAAAGTCAGCATAAATTATTTCTCATGCAAATCTTTTGCAAAATATGTTGGTGTGGTGGATTGACAACTGGTGGGCAATTTGTAACGCCCAGCTGAACTGAATCAGCATGGTTCTGGGTGTGGTAGGCCCACCTGAGGGTTGTTGCCAACAGCATAAAAAATGGAACTGGAGGGGAAAGGATGATGTACTGTTGCTTCTCCTGGAGAAGCTTGTCATGCTTGCTTTCCTGATATGAACTCAGTTATTCTCATCACTGGCGGAGCTCACGCCCTTGCTGTTGCTGAGAATGGCTGCAATTCTTTTTGGAAGAGCTCTGGTCCTTACTTTGAGCAGCCTTCCCTGCTTCAGTGCAGATCCCTCAGCCTGTTGGCACAGATCCTTTATCCTGCTGGTGCAGACTTTCTCTCTTCCACCACTGATCTTTGGGCCTTCCCAGTGCAGATCCTTGAAACAGTCTTGCATAAGACGTTGCCGTGGGCTCTAGGCCTCCAGTTGAACTCATGGGGGATATTGGCATTGGCTTTAGGTCTTCGACTGAACTCGTGCAGGACACTGCTGTAGGCTCCAGGCCCTCATCTGAATTCTTTGGGGTTCTAGTGTTTGGACAGATGTCTTACACTCTTTTTGCATTTGACTCTTTGCGTGAATATTATAAAATAAGCTTATAAATTATGTGTACTGTATTGAATTGTTTCCCTTGCAAACCCTGACTACAACAGTTGGTTACGTTATTTTCCTTTTATTTCCCCCAGCTTCCTGAATCATGACTGTCCATTGTCTTAATAACAGAATGATCAGTAAAGAAAATGAAGTGAATTGCCATTATTGCTGTACTTTTCAAAAAATTTAATTTTGCTGATCTCACTTTCTTCCTCTAATTTAGGGGCATGGAATCCAGAATCAGATTTATCAGGCTAGAAATTTCATTGGATGCCACCTAATATGTTCCTTGCCTTCGGCAGGATCTCATCTAAGTCAATCTACTGCAATTGTAATTCCCAGGGCACCAGGGTAACTACACCTACACTGTGGTAGGACGGGGTCCACACCCGCATTCATGTTCTCTCACTTAGTCTTTGTGCTGTCCACTTCTGTCCCTGGTTATAGTGATGGTTTTTCTATGCATTGGCTATTGATTTGTAGCATATTGGTAAGGAGAGAAGATGCATCAGGTCTTTTAATACCTGAACACTTTGATGTGCTTGGCAGACACAATTCTCATGAGTAATGAAAGGATCCTGTAAAGAAATAGATGTCAACACCTGTGTTTTTAGGATGGATACCTAAAGTGTGGATTGGAAGCTGTATGGGAAATGTTCACTTTATTATCTGGGCAATATTATACTATAAGGATGTCCTATAACCCTGACCTGCTCCCCAAGTCAAAAAATAAGTGCAATAAAGGATTTAAATAGCAAGGATTAATGATAATGAAGTGTAAATTTTAAGTTTCATGTTAACAAAGAATTCTTTTGGATTTTCCTGTTTATTCCAAATTTTTCCATATCACCTTATTGGAGACATGTTAGTAAGAACAGGGGATATCAGAAGCCAAGAATGCGATAAAGTAAAGGTCAAGAGTCCAGCTATCTATAACCTGCACAGTAACAGCAAAATTCAGAATTAGAACAGTTTTATGAGTTTTATATTAGAAAATAATCACCATTCATGTTCCTTCCAGGCCTCTGAAGTCCTAATAGGATGTTCTGAACGTAAAATGTGTTCAATGGGTGTTTATAGCCTTTTTCAACTTTCTTCAGTAATCAGTGAGATGAGAGTCATTTGACTCAGGCTCTTCTTGTGATCAGGATATACCAAGGCAGACCCAGTTCCTTGTTGTCAGTGATCAGAAGGGTTGTTAAGAAACTAGAGTCGTTTCCTGATGATCCTATGTTCTCTTGAACCATGGGTAATATTGAACAGCCTGTGTGCTGGAACCAGTATTTCAACAAGAAGGGTGGTGAATGATTTCTGCTTCAGCTTAAAGGTTGTATCTGATGACAGCTGAGATCTCTAGGTTCTAAGATTCCAAGTGATAATGGACTGAGTAATCATATTTTGCTGGGTTTGAAATTGACTTTGCATTTTCAGTGATGTTAAAACCAAACAACTTTAATAGCAGTGACTTCCAAGGTTCATTTCTGCAATATAATTCAAATTGCCTGTTATAAGATAGTTTTATTGCAGAAAAATTCAATATGCCCAATAAACCTAATATAGCACAAAAAAACGCTCTTAGAAAACTATAATTGAGTAATGTAAGTGGAAATAAACCAAAAACATGTGAGTGAAGTTGAGTTTTTAAAAAATACTAAAATAGTTTTAAACATTAAAGAGTGAGAATCAGGGCACCACTTATAAAATTCAATATGCTATATATTGATCCATTATTAGAGTGCAATTGGAGTAAATCTGTGACATCAAAGGTTTTAAATCTTTAAAATTTTTTTCTCTTCTGTCCTTTAATCCTCTCTGAAATCGCTTCCTGGTATTAGCCAGACACTGACTTCTTTGTCAATTTCCCCTTAATATCCTAAAGTCCTGTATAAAGTGACCTTTTTCTGTTCCTTTTGTTTTGCAGGAATTTCTCATTAGAATTGGAGATAAAAATTTTAAGGGAAATTCCAGTATAATGGAAACAGCAATGTTTTCTGTTCTGGAATTTCGATATGAAGCTATAAGCAGCTTCAGTACTTTCAGGCTGAATACACAACCATGTGAATATGTTCAAATTTCTTTGTGTCACATTTAAAAGGTTCCCTTTTCTTTTTTGTCCTTACAACTGACATACAGAGTCAAAAGCAAAATGCAAAATACTACTTTCCCACAAAAGAAGTCATAATTTTCTTTCTCTTTCTCTGTAATTAGTAATCTTGTTTTAAGCAACAAGGGAAAAAGTAGTTAAAAATTAAATAGGGGAAGAAGGTTGGGAAAATTTAATCAATGAGTATTAAGCTACACCTAGATAGAAGAAAAGAGGTCTGCTATTTTGTTGTTCAGTAGACTGATTATAGAAAATGATAACATACTATACATTTTAAAAAATCTAGAAGAAAGAATTTTGATTGCTTTTTTAGCGCAAGAAATGATGTTTGAGGAGATAGATGTATTTACGTGATTTGAGGCCAATACAATGTATACATGTATTAAAATAGCACCAAATTTTTCTGTTTCAATAAAAAACGAAAGAAAGAAATTTAAATAAAAATTTCTAGTGGGTGCTATTTGTAGCTTGATGCTTATAAAATTTCATTAAATATGAAGTTTGCTTTTTTTCTGACGGGAAAATCTTTTACCCATACTTCTTCTTTTCAGAATCTCTTAAATTAGGAAATACCCGGATTTGATGTCTGACTATCCTATCAACCTTAGCTAATTTTAGTCTTTGCTTAAATTTAAGACAAACAACTTGGGGAATTCCATATGAGGCAATATCACAGCCTCTTAGAATTTCAGAACTGGGTAAAACATTTTTTTAGAGAATTAGCTCATAACTCTCATTGTACAGAATAGAATACTGAAGTGTAGAGTGATTTACCACAGTTTGTGTATCAAGTTGAAAGGAACTGGGTTGAGAACTCAGGTATCTTGACTCTTTATGGACTATTCTTGGTACTGTGACCTAGATGGATAGATAAACTTTTTCTTTTAAGGACATTCTTCATAAATAAATTCATTTTGACTATTCCCCACAGTAGGTTTGTACTGGTCTTAGCACTGATAGTCCTGTATCTTGATCAACTGTTCAGTCTTCCTGTTTGTTCACCCATGACTGAGGCTGATCTCAGACCATAAAGCAATCAAAAAATTTGTCTGCTTTTTTTTTTTTTCTGCTGAAAAGTACACTACTTGCCTCTGTTTTTCCCCTTGTGAAGTCCAGCAAACATTAAAGGGTCCGATAACCCCATTCAGATCAAGTTGCATATTTCAGTAGTATGTTGCTGGATTATCTTGTAAGGGGAGGAAGAACCATCACAAGAGAGACGTAGCATTTTCTAACATGTAAGTATAGGGGAGAGGCTTTTATGACCTCTCCATCTGTGAAGTGTTTCCTTTTGAAGAACAAAACGTTGACTCGTGTAATGATTTGTTGAACTCTCTTTGTCAAGGAGTGACCCAGGGCAGCTCATCTTCTACTTCTAAATTTCCTTGAGTTCAGCCTTCCTGTCTCATCCTAGGTTCAAGGGCCAATCCAAGCTTCTAGGTATTCAAAGCACTCAGAACACCGGCAAAGTTTTTATCGGTCTGTCTAAGAACCCACTTCAGTTCCTGTTTTCTCTTGCTCAACTGGGCAAGTTGAAGAACAGTCAACTCTGTCCCTGAAAGGGTGGGTCGGGAGGTCAAGAATGGTCATTTTCTTCTACCAAAACACCCACTCAAGACCACCCTCTCTCTGAACTATTCTGCTTAGGGACATTAGCTGAAGTGCTTAACGTGTCTTTAGGTTTTTCCAGGGCATAGTAGTCAGATTCCTGACTCTGGAATCAAATTCTTTGGGTTTAAATCTAACTTTTAGAATTTCTTACCTGTTTATTTGGCAAGTTACTTGGTATCTTATGCCTCAGTCTCTTCACTGGCAAAATGAGCATATCAATATTATATGTCTTAAAGTTTTTGTGAGGCTTAGATGGGATCATATATGCAACATGCATAGAAATTAGTAAAGAACAGTTAGCTTTTTTGTTTTGTTTTGTTTTATTTTGCTTTTTACATTTTCTTGCTATATAGCTCAGGCTAGCCCTGACCTTGATATATGACTCAGGCTGACCTCCAACTCACAATCTTTCTGCCTCCTGAGTGCTGTTATTATAAGTATGTACCACCATGCCCGGCAATGTTAGTTGTTATTATAATGAAGTTGAAGTAAAAGCTGTGGGAAGTAGAATAAGAGCAGATGGTATGGGCAGTTATTTTCTCTACCACTTCAAAGACTTCTCAGCTCAGGTGGAAGCCTAGACACTCTGTATTTTATGCCCGATTTCTTTATGAGTAAGAAGAAATTGGTTGTGCAGAAAATGAATGCAGTGCTTGTATGCAAGAAACAGTCACAGTGTCAGAGTTCATCTTTCTGGCAGCAGACTTCCCTTTTCTTTGTCTTCCTCTTGGAAAAATATTAGCACATAACAAAAATTTCAGAGCTGTCTTTTTGTTTCCCATTTCTCTCTACTTAGAGGTATGAAAAGGATATTTTTTCTTATGAGCTTAAATTAGAGATTCAGATGTGAAGACATATCTATGTGTGGGAGCTCATCAATCTTTAAAAAAATTTTTTTTATTTTGAAGAGAATAAAACCAAATAAAATAAAACAAAGTAGAGTCAATCAAAATAAAACAAAGTAGAGTCAATCAAAACAAAACAATGAACATGGTACATGACTTCAAAAAAAGATAAAAGGAAATCAGTAATGCCGGCTGCCATGATGCCCCTTGTTGTCTTCAAAATAACTGCCCATACCATCAGGCATAATCAAATCAAACAAAATAAAAACCAGAATAAAACCAATAAAAACAAAACAATGGAAGCAATACAGAATTTCAAAACAATAATAAAACAACAGTGGTTACCAAAATGCCTCTTGCTATCTTCTAAGTAGTTGCCTATATCACCAGGCATAATACAATCAAACAGATCAAAATAGAATAAAATCACTCAAAACAATGAAAGCAATACAGGGCTTCAAAACAAAACAGTAGAAAATCAATAATGGCTATCATATTTTGTTATCTTTGAAATAAATACCCATGCCATCAAATGCAATAAAATTAGACAAACTGAAACAGAGTAAAACAAAACTAAACAGAACAATGAAAACTATAAGGGATTTAAATCACGATAATAGATTAACAATAGCCAGTGCCTTTCCTTTTTAGACATTTCCTCCCCTTTCACTTTCACAATGTGTATTGTGCATTTTGGATCCCACTAACTCCTTTACTTTTCTATGCTAGGGAGGCAACACGATGTTCACCCATGTGACTCTGAATCATTTCATCCATCAGCATGATCTCAGGTTGTATCCATTTACCTGCAAGAGCCTCAAGGTTATCTTTCTTTGTAGTCGAGTAGCTTTCCATTGGACAAAAATGCCATGTCTTTCTTGTCCACTCTGCAGCTAATGGGCAAGCTAGCCCCACTTCCTCCTGGTTCCCTGTCACGTAGAGCATTGTTCTCTTTCCTTTGACTTTCAGTCTATGAACCCCCTTTCAAGCTACATGTGTTTCTTGTATAAAGCATATTGACCGATCCTGTCTCCTGATCCATTCTATCTGTGTTTCTTTTTATTGGTGAATTGAAGCCATCTACATGAATGGTTATGGCCAAACATGCACTGCCTCATCTCTGCCATGCTATTTTCCTGCCACTGGCTGCCTACCTTTCCACTCCATTCAGTTGTCTACCCTGCTCAGTGATACCCCTCTGCCACTGTTTCTGGAGCTGTGGTCTTTTTTATCTTTCTCTAGAATGCCCTTCAGTATTCTTTATAAGGTTGGTTTGGTGGTCATGAATTCCTTCAGTTGTTCTTTGTCATGGAAGTATCTTGCTTCTCCATTAATTTTGAAAGATAGTTTTGCAGGGTACATCAGTCTAGGTTGGAAGTTGTTTTCTTTCAGGACTTGAAATACTTCATTCCAAGATCTTCTTGACCTGGTGGTTTGTGTTGATAAGTCTGCAATGATTGGGATGGATTTTCTTTTATAGGTGATCTGTTTCTTTTCTCTAAAAGCTTTTAATATTCTGTTCCTGTGTTGAATTTCTGGGATCTTGATTATTGTATGTCTGAGTGTAGATTTATTTTGGTTATGGCTAGCTGGAGTTTTATATGCTCCACTTATCTGAATGTCACTTCCTTTTGCCATGCTTGGGAAGTTTTCTGAATTATTTCTGTAAATAGACTTTTAATATCATTTGTGTTGACCCCTGCTTTCTCACTCACATCTTTTATTCTTAAGTTATGTTTCTTTGGGTTGTCTTGTGGCTATTGAATTTTTACTTCCAGGTTCCTTGTTATTTTTAAGAGATCTTTCCTTTCACGTTTACAAGCTGCAAACCTGTCTTCGAGATTTGAAAGTCTATCTTCAGTTTCTTTCAAGTGGTTTTGCCAGTTTTCAATGGAGTTTTTAACTTCCTGGATGTCTCTTTGAATCTTTTTGATGTATTCTAAATCTTTTTTGTATTGTTCATTCAAGGTTTCCCTCATTTTCTTATGCTCCTCCATTTTTTCATCTATGTCTTCTTTAGAGACGCCTAACAATTCTTTTATTATGTTTTTCATTTCTTCTTTTACCTGGGTTAGTATTTCTGTTCTAATTTCTCTTATATCCTTGTTTCTTTACTTTAGTTGCCATCACTTCAGAAACTTCAGTTGTTCAACTCCTGATCTCTTCCGTGTTTGCATCTCCTAGACTTGCTCTGCTTAGATTGGAGGCCAGAGACTGCCTTTTTCTTTTTTGTTTTGATATATTCCTGAGTTCTTCTGAGCAAATGGGTACTGGAGTCCCAGGCACTTCTCACATTGACTACAATTTCTCTGAAATGAGACAGTGCTGGCTATGGCTATCTGATGGTGGCCATTGGGTGTGCTGGTGCAGGGATGTTTGCTGCTTTTCCCAACCAGTGTTGGCTCTCTGATGGCTTGTGGAGTGTGCATGGGGGCGGGGCTGCCACCACCTGAGGACCTGCGCTGGTCACCAGGGGGATCCTCCACTTCCAACCCAGGGAAATTCCACAATGGTGCTAGGATGCACAAGGGGGCAGGGCTCAGTCCAAGCAATTTCCATGGGTCTGCACCCAGCTAAGAGCTGCTGGAGGAAACCAGCAGCAGTTCTGGTTCTGGGCTTATCCAGCTGGATACCAAAATGGCTCCCAGCTAATTGCTCTCTCCCGTGGGAGGACCGAGTCCTCTGCACTCATCACCAGCCAGTGCAGTCTTCCAGGTCCACTACTCCTCTCACTGTCACTCCCCTTCAATGCTGCCTCTCTCTGCAGAGACCTCCAGGGTTGCCAGCCACCACATCACCTTAATCATGTGTCCCCAGGTTCCAACAGTTCCTCTCGTCCAGTAGATCTGGCTCTGGGTAAAGGCACTGCCAGCTACACCCTTCTTCTTCATTTAAATTTTTCTTTTTTACTCTTTCTGTGGGCTTCAATTCTCACTTTACATTCTTCCTTGGTCCAGAGGACCCACTTCCTGCCTTCTTATCTTCCCCATGATGCTATAGTCCAGCATCTGGACTGTATCTCTCAAAGAGGCTGTTTACTCTGCTGCTTACTGTTCCTCCATCTTCCCAGAAGCCTCATCAATCTTTGTTATAATAGAAACCATAACATGGTAGAGTGGATGATTTTAATGAATTCCCTTAATCAATTTATGTGACTAATGCTTTTGGTGAAGAACTGCACAAGTAAATGATGAGAGATGGCATTTTCCTATTGGAATAGAAATGTTTCTCTATGCTATGGTTTGGAGGAGTATCTCCCAGAGGGCCATATGTAAAAGAGTAAGGACCCAAGATGGCACTATTTAGATGTGCTAGAACCTTTAGGAGGTAGGGACTACTGGAAGGTTCTCAGATCACTAAGGGTGTACTCTGGGAGGGAGCTATGGGACACCACAGTATCTCTGCTTCTGGTTTGAGGATGAACATAGTCATTGGCTTTAACACGTACTATGCCATAGCCATTTGCCACCCTTATTAGAGACTCAAACCACCAGGGCCCCCAGATCTTGGGCTTGAGTGTCCAGAACACTACCCAAAATAAACTTCTCTGTATTTTACAAGTACCATATGTTCGTCATATGTTGGTGATCTTTAGTTATGAATCTTTTATACACATGCAGCACAGCAAACACAAGACCATCTGATTCAATTTTCTTTCATATTGAATTTAATTAAAATAAGTGAAAATCTAGTAATTTCCAATAAAAATGAGAAACAAAATATCTTAATGGTAAATGGTTCTTTATTCCACTTTCAGGAGCAAGACACAATATGAGCAGTGTATGTATGAGTGTATGTTTGTAAAACTAGCATGGTTAAGGGATACTGCACTAAAATTTGATTTACATCATTTCATGTGGTTGGCATCAAGACGTTAAGTAAACTTTATATCACCTTAGGCACTGAGTTCTGTAAAATGTCATTGTATTAGTAGGAAATGCTTTTAGCAAAAAGAAAAAGAATTCTAGAGTGGCTTCATTATCAGGGGAAAGGATTGAGTCTGTCTTGTTCTCTTTCTCTTGCTCTTTTGACTTATGCAGTGGGCTAATGCAGCAAAAAGGCCCTTGTTTGTATCTCAGTCTTGGACTTCTCAGTCTCCAGAACTAGCACTGTGAGAAATGAACTACTGTTTATTTTAAATCACTCAGTCTATGATATTCCTTATGGGAACACATACACACACACACACACACACACACACACACAGACATCCTTGTTAAGGAGAAAAATGTTGCATCAGTTCTGACTGTGTCTGTTTTATGAGGAAAAAAAGAAAACTTCTCTAGAAACTTCCTCAGTATTTTATTGGGTAAAACTGTGTCCCACAACCTCCTCTAGCAGAAAGGGTGATTGGGAAAGTGAGGAAAAACATGGCCTGGCTAATGTCAATCATTACTTATTACTTAATGCTGAAAGAGGGGAGCATGTACCTGAGTAATTCAATGGGCAAGTGAGAGAGTACCCACATATTAGATCCCCCTCTGCCTGTTTTGTTGTTGTTGCATTGACTAGCCCCAAGGAATTTCTGTTATTTGCATTAATAAATTCATATAGATTTTTAAAAAATTGACTAATGTGTTGAATGACCTCTTAAAAGTAGAAATGAATATTGTCAACAGTATGATATTGGAGCCTACTAGTTTGTCACCTAACAAATTATTGCATCAGAGTGGTAGAGTTCCATGTTTTTCTCTTTGGAAGTAGTAATTCTATAGTCCTCAGAATCATGCTTGATGCTCTTCGGATGTGATATTGTTAGTTGAAGCCTAGGATTCTTGCAGTCTCTGTGTTGGGACAGGTGAAAGCCCTTCTTCTCTGCCTTTTAGGGAATCATGGGACTGAGCAGTCTGCAGGTGACCAAGTCCATGCACTTGCTGCCTCTGTATCTCAGAGACATAGGGCACAGCACACAAAGTGGGTGCCCAAACCATAACAGGAGATGCCCCATGGAAAGGGCTAACTGTTCATACCATGGTCCCCTCTGCCCATGGTATATAAGGCACATCCCAGACTTTGCTTTGCCTCCTTTCTTCTCCATGTTATGTAGTGATCTCATTGTCTGTGTGGTATTCTTGTATCTCAGGCCCATATAACACACTACTCAGATCTGTTCCCCATTCTCAATGTTCAAAATTATAGTTTTCATAATGGATTTCATACTCTAAAGACTCATGAGGTGTTAAGAATAAATATCTTAAATGTTTTCTATCAATTTATAGATGCATGAAGAATTAACTGTTTTAAATTACTCATCAATATTGACATTTCAATGCACCACTAGAGCCTACATACTTTTGGTAAAATGGTAGAAAAGATAAGACAATAGGTCCCAGGGGGCCAGGGTCACAGTGCATCAGCTCATAAAAATAAAGGGAATGAGTATAAATTTTAAAGGAGTCTTCCCATTTCCCCTTTTCCTCCAAGCAGCTCTACGTAACTCTTTAACTTTTCTTCAACCTTCTGATTTCTTTATGGGATTTCACTTTATGGAACCATGCAATCAAATTTCATTCTGGAAGGGTAAATGGAAAGCATATAGTTCAAATTCTTCATTTTACAGAGGAGAAACTCAGGCCAAGACTGTTTTATTAACACTCCTAGGACACATAATGTAATGGCAGAAGAAACAGATTAGGATCTTTTGAACCCCGTCACTTTGCATGTGACTTGAATTTTCTAAGAACACTGAGTCACTGTTCATGTGACCACACATTCAATTCGACCTGTACAAATCTTTTCATGATTACCAGGAGGTAAAAAGAGTGGTTTGCTTTGACCACTTCTCCATTTCCCTGTACATTAGGTCACTATGATTGGCTTCCTTTTGACAGTGATACTATAGTTTTACATTAACTATTCTATTAAACATTAGTTTTTAATGAAATGATGACTTGGAGCTACTTAAGAGAAAGTTATAATGAAAGTGCAAAATAAATAAAACCTGGGTGAATCCAAGGAAGGAAGAGGAGGGGTAAGAGAGATGCAGGAAATCCCCTAGGGACTTTGTAGAGGTGTCAGGGCAGAAGTGAGAGCTGTGCCTGTGTCACAGGTTTAGTGACACTGCGTCAGGACTCGGAAGCACAAGTCAGGAGATCTGGATTCACCGCGAGTTGATTCACTTTTTTGAATTGTATGGTTGGAATACATGAGTTTCAGCTGTTACCTGTGGCTTTTACGATTAGAAAACAAACATATTTGAAGAGACGTTTTGGGTTTTTTGTTGTAGTTTGTTCGTCTCTTTTGTTTTTTGCTTTTTTTTTCCATTTTGTTTTCTTTTTAAAATAAAATTAAAAAATAATAATAACTAAAAAAATAGACTTTTCCATCTGGAGCTGTGTCAAAGGTGATGCCATGCGTCTCAGTTCCAGCTCCACTCTTCGTTCACCCCAGCAGATGTGAGGGTGCATGTGATTTTTGGAGCTGCTGTGTAGTTCTCAGTGTAATATAGCAGCATCGATGCTTCAGGAAGTGTCCAGTTGTACACTGATGAGAAGAAGCTGGGCCCTGCACAGGCAGGAGAGAAGAATTTATTGAATACAATCTGTATTAGACATAGCAGTTAAAAACAGTAGCACTTTAAATAATTTGAAAAAAATGATATCTAAAGTTTGGACTCAGGGGAGGGCATATAGTTCATAAAAAGCATACATTTTGAAGTTTTCCTATCACTTTTCTCAAAGTGGCATCAAGATTCCCTTTAATTGTTAGTCAGTGATTGTGCAAAAAAAAAAAAAACTCACTCTACAGAATATGAATATGGTGGGATATCAGGGTACTTAATACAAGAAGAATAAAGTCAGCCTCTTAAGTGTAGGTAACTAAATCAGATATCTCTCAGTTGGGGAATTAAAAAAGTTTAATGAGAGAAATGGCTGTTAGGTCAAATTGTGGGCTGTTAGGTCAAATTGTGAGACCTGAAATTTTAAGGAGAGTATGAATTTAAAATATATCATTGTATTGTCAGAACATTTTCATTTATTTGGAGAGAGACTATTAAAATAGAGTTGCTGAAAAGATAGGGTTATTTGCCCATGAAATTGAACACGGACCTAATAAGTAGGCCTGAAAGATACTAGGATGTATCTAGAAGGTTTGTTTCTTTGTCTTCCTTTGCTTGGCATCCTGGTAAACTTTATCCAGGGAAGCCAAATATACTTTTCCTTACATCTGGCTTCCCCTTGAGCAGAAACCATGTTCTCATGATCCTTCCCTCCCTGGAGGGGTGCTCAGGGCAAAGTATTTTAATTTTATTACACTCATAAGTTATTTGATAAGAAAGTAAAGAAAACACATTCACTAGGATGTAAAAAACTATTAATATTACTGGTACCTAAAAGCTGAGGTTCAGGTTTGAGCTCCCCATGGTGACTGCATGATTTTAGGAAAGTCTTTGAGTCTCTCTGTATTACAAATCTTCATAGACAATGAGAGTTGGAGGAGGCGAACTTTAACTTCCTGCAACCTCCAACACTTCATACGCCTGTGCATTTCATAGTTCGACATTAGTAACATTTAAGATCATCGCTGGTAGGGTTAGTGACTCCATCACTGCTTCCATTAGCATTGTCTGACTCACAACTAACACGAATTGATTGCTTCCTTGATGCTTGTTCCTTTCTGAAATCTGTGTATGTAGATAAACATATCCCGATAATTTCTACCACAGTCTATATGACAGGTTTTATTATTTCCACTTTATAGGTAACAAAATTGAAGTTCCCTGAGATAAATGAATCAACAGTTCAGTAAGCTGCTGCTCACGTCTAGGACTGTCTGACTCCGAGGTTATGCCTTAATCTAGTTCCTTTTTACAGTACAAGGTTAACTGCTCTATGAATTAGGAATATCTGCCAAGGTCATAATTTTAAGATAAAAATACTACTCTACATTAAATTTATTTTAACCAGGCACTTTAGAGTATTTGTTTCTGTTCAGGAGAGCAGGTGGCTTATATGAGGATTTATATGAGGATTTGTATGAGGAATCTGTAAAAGTATAGTAATTTTTGTCAGATTTGATAGTTTGTATAGCCAGAGCATCTCAGTTTGGACATCAGAGCCCATTTTTCAGGGAAATTCACTGTTACAAGCCACACTCCAATTTGAGAAGTGAGAGATTCACATAGCTTTGATGAACATTGGGAGACAAAAATCATGCAAGCAACTATCATTTCCAAAACACGTGTCTAACTTCTTCTGAAAGGGTACATGTAACCTGAGTTGGAGGAATGTTTATGATGTTGGTTCCCTAGCCTGGGATAATGGTTACAAATTTATATTAAGGAGTTCAGTGAACTCCCCAAGAACGAAAAAAAAAAAAAAAAAAAAAAAAAAGAAAAAACCATTTTCTTTTATTTAAGAGAGCTATGAAAATGAAAGTTTTTTCTATTTTTCCTAACTTTAAAATCTGTTATTTTTCCCTACTTTGGTCAGCATTTTAGTCTACGACTTGTTCTTCTGTATGATTTCTTTTCTGCATTTGAAGGCCCATTTTAAGAAGTAAAGCTATAAAGACTCTACATATGTACTAATTGCCAATTAAAATTGGACCTCTGATATTCCTCCCTAACAGCACAAGAAAACTTAGACACCTATTACAAATCACAAATTCTTGAGCTTATCCATTATTGTTGTTCAGGACTTTTTCATTAGCTGGATTTTCCTGCTTCCCTTCCCCTACCATTACTATTACAGTTTTTACACCGTGAATTTTCAAATTTTACCACCTACTTAGTGTTTTCTTTGCTCACCATTCCTCTTTGTATTTCAGATTTTTTCTTTTAGATCATTTTTGTCTTTTCCTAAAATACATTCATAATCTGTGACTATGAGGGGAATAAAGTTCAGTTTTATGTTTGCTTTAAAGTATCTTCATTACATTTTTATTCTTGAAGGATGGGTTTCCTGGTCATGGAATTCTAACTTGAGTTATTTTCTTTCAGAACTTGAACATATTCCAGTCTCTGACCTTAATTATTACTGTTGAGAAATTAACCTTCAAATTAATTCTCATTTCTTTGTAGGTAATTTTTCTTTGCTTTCCAGTTGCGTTAAAATCTTCTATTTCTCTTTCATCTTCTACAATGTCCAGATGTAGATTTCTTTTTATTTTTCCTGTTTGAGGTTGCAGCAGTTTTCCACTGTTGTGTGCTCAATTACCACAAATTAACCATCCTGAAACAACATTGGCTTATTAACCCACATTTCTATGAGTCAGAGTCTGGCCTGGCATGGCTGGATTCTCTTTTTTATGGTACATAACAGTGCTGAAATCAAGATCTCAAACTGACTGAATTCGCTTAAAGGCTCCAGCGTGTACGGGACATGGAGAGGATTTTTTCCAAGTTCCTTCAGTCTGTTGACAGATTGAGCTCTTAGTTGTTATAGGAATGAAGTCTCCATTTATTTGCTGGCTGTTGGCCAGGGATGTTTGTAATTCCTAGAAGCCACCCACATGCTTAACTTTCAGTTTCCTGCATCTTCAAACCAGGAATAATGTGCCTGATATTCTCTTGCCTCTTTCTTGACTACCTCTATCTTTGACAGTTGTACCGGATTTGAAGGGCTAAAATGTATGGTTTAAAAGCCCACTGTGGCACATAATATATAACCTAATCGTTGGAATAAAATAGATGATATCTGCAGCCCCAAGGATGAGATGAGGCATGTGTGCTGGAGGCCAGGGAATTGAGAGGCTATTTTGGAATTCTGCCTATAACCAGGACTTGCTTTTAAAAATATCACAGTAATATATAATCTATGTGTATGGGTATTATGCATGAAATTTCATATGACATATAATTTATATCTAATTTAAAAAATTAATTTACTAGTGGTGGAAGATTGAATTGTTTCCCTATTTCTTCTCTTTTATTTCTTTTTTTCTATTATGCAATAAAGTGATAAACATTCTTGTCAAGCACTTGAGTATTGCCTTATAGTTTCTAGTATTTTCAAGGTTATGCACATTCTCTAGTGCATGATTCTTGTCTCCAAACATATGTTAATATTACCACTGACTGTATATTTACATTTTTATGCTTTCTGTTTTCATCTTTGCTTATCAAATTGATGTGAAACATATCGGTGATGTTTAACTTCATATTTCTTCAATTAGTGAGGTTTGACATTATCATTTTGTATTGCCTACTTTCATTTTTTCTCTTGAGAATTCCTTTGTGGTTTTATGTGTATACATATTTGTTACATACTATACATATAAATATATACATATCACACATACATTGTCTCAGTTGCTTTGTCACTAAGACACAATACCCTATACCTATAATTTAAAGGAGGAAAGGTTTACTCTGGTTCACAGTTTGTAAAGGTTTCAGTCCACAGACCACAGACTCCAAAGCAGGGCAGCATGGCCGAGGGGCATCACAGAGGAGAAACAGCTCATGGCATGGCAGATAGCAAGCATAGAGAGGTGGGGGGTACCCTTCCAGGCCATGCTCCCAGCGACCCATCAGACACCTCCCACCAGTCTTCATCTCCCAACATCACATTGAGCTATAACTCATCAGTGGATGAATCCACTTATGAGAACAAGCGACACATGGATAATCACATGAGGTTAAGTTCATGCAGTCTATATATTCGTCTCTGGAGTTTTTCTATCTATTTGATCACTTTTTCATTCTACTGAAATATTTATTGAACACCTATTCACTTGGTACTATGCTCAGCCTGAGAGGGGGAAAAAAATTTAAGAAACTTTTTCTTCTTAAATTTCAGGCCTACTGAGGGAAACAAAAATAAATCAGAAATTGTAGTTAAATATAGTATGAGATTAGATGAGGATTTCCCCAGGTTTCTATGGGAGTCAAAGAGAGCAGAAATTATATTAGCTTGAGAAATATCCTGGATAATTTCTTGGTGATTTGAACTGAATGTTAAAGAAGGATGTGATATACCTGGATGAAGAAGAAAGAACAGAAACCCAGAGAGAGGACCTTCATGTGGGAAGGCAAGAAACTGAGACATACAATGGTTCATTCAGGCCACTGCAAGGTCCCCTGCAGTGAGGCATACATATGGGCTATGACAGGAGCCCAGCTACAAAGAGGCTGGGTCAAGTTAAGGAGTCTGAACTTGGTCTTGCAAACTGGAAAGCTTTGCATCTATCTGCAGGAGTCTGGAGTGAAATCCTGAATCTGACCTTTATCTAGCTTTAGGATGTTGGGCAAATAACAACTTTTCCCAACCTATGTTACCTTAGCTGTTGAATGAGCATGCAAATTCTAATTTGGGAGGTGTTTATTGGGGTCAGAGTCACAGTACCCTTCTGGTTCTCAGAAGCCTAAACCTGATTAAAATGGGCTTTTCTCTGTTAAAGAAACAGTTCAGGTTAATGATATTTTTTTCCCATAAATTTTCCTCAAATATTTTAATAACAGATCCATTTGACACTGAAAATGAAGGATCAGGATTCAGGATGAATGAGGAAGGACATTCATATTTTACCAGTTCTTTTAAGGAACTGACAGTCAAATGTGTGGAAGACACATATATGCTGTGATTTACAATCAAGCCTCTTCCTCAGTGTTGGCACAATTTTGATATTCAATATGTCTCTTGCAGTCTACCTTTAAGGCTGGTATCACCTCATCCACTAATCAGTAGCAGAAGAGAACAAGATAACCATAGGGTGTTAGCAACACTGACTTCCATTGCCAACCTGCCCATTAACCTTACACCTCTGGTTACCTCTGGGTGGTTCCCGGATGGCAAAAGTGAGTCACTGTCAGAGTCATACTGATAACAGTCACAACGTCTACTTGGCAGTTCATCTTTGGAGTTTCCTGCTGCCCAAGCGATGTAGAATTTCCTCATTTTAAAAAATTATTATTTTCATGTCTACAGAAGTTCAAGGGAAGGGGGAGCCCAGGAAAATTTCCCAGGGGTTCAGGTCTCCCTGTATGGGATTAGCTCTCCTCTCAATATCCTGATGTAATAATTATTTTTGCAGATCAAGCCAGTAAAACCAAACTGTGAATGGGAGCTCCCCACTGGAAAGGTTATTATTTTTCTCGGAAACTTTCCCAGTGCCAGTCATCTGATGTTTATGATCTCATGACAGACTCATTTTAGTGCCTTGTCTAATTGCTAGTATCATTACCTAGGTCATAGGTGGCACAACTGCAGGCCTTCTAAGTTTGGTTCTAGTTATTTTTCTACTTTCATCCAGGCTGGAGGAGATGGCTGTAGATCTGGACTTCGCAGATACTGTATGATGCATAGTACCACTGATTTGGGTCACATTTTTCCCATTTGGTGTCACCTTTCATATGCTGGTGACCTGATTTCTTCATTTGCTCTTCAATTCTCCAACATATACTTTGTAACTCTGTGGTAATTTTAATAGGTTTTTAGCAGGTTCATGTGGTTGACAAGTTCATTTTGGCTCTGTAGAAGGAAGCCTATAAACTGGCTTAATATGTAGCTTCCAGGGACTTCTGGTGAGATTCTGGAGAATCTCCTTAATTCTTGGAGAGCAGATTTTCCATCTATTTAAAATAGCCCAGATCACTGATTTTCAGTGTCTCATTTTTAGTCACAAGATTTTTTTTTCCTATCAAATGAAGTCTGACTGAATTAAATATATCAAACAGACAGAGTTGATTTACTCTGGTGAAAGCAGAAGAGAAATCCATGACTCTTCCTCATGGCATGCCCCCCGCTCCACCATTACTTCCACAGTGGGTCCTGAGCCTAATTCAGCTGACTGTGTATGGTCAATAAGGTACCACTGTTAGAATCTTATTGTTACAGAGCTCTTCTTATTGTCTGCTGAGTGTCTGATGCTGGGAGCTTCTGATCTGTTCAGCATTTGCATGAGGGTTGGAGCTTAGTAGAGTCATGGTTGAGGTGCTGGGCTGGATGGTTAGGATCCCTGGGATTGAATCCCAATCCCACTTTCTTAGTGGCCAGGCACTTACTCTCTCTATGCATCTGTTTCTGTATCTTTAAAACAGGGATAATAATAGTACCTGCCTCAGAGGGATTTTGTGAAGATTAAAATAGTTTACATTTGCAAAGCATTTAAGATAGTGGCTAGCACTATATAAATGGTAGCTATTATTCTTATCACTTTGAAGATCTAGCAGGACTTTGTAGGGAGTGGAAGCATAATAGTGACCATTAATTAACCAGCTTTTATAGAACTTCAGATCTGGAAGGGCTTTTAAATGTCATGTGGTCCATGTCTCCTAACCTTGCCTACATGGAGACTTTCTGGGTCATGTGTTAAAATGCAGTGGTTCCTTTACCCCACTGGTTGACTTACTACACCAGCCTCTCCCAGGCAGTAGTTTGAAGATCTGTATTTATGACAAATATCTTATAAGCTATTTATGATCAGGAAGTTTCAGGTTGGAAACTTGCATTTTACACAAGAAAGCTGAGTACAGAGAGAAGCAGCTTGCTCAAGGTTGGCTGCTAATGATAGCAATGGGACAATAACTGAGCTCCCCATCCTTGGCTCTACCTTATTCTCACACTGTCACTTCAGTCCAGATGCTTGAGATTATTTGGGGAGAAGGAACAGTTTCAGGAAAACTTTACTAAAGTCATTTTGGCTGCTGGCAAAATTTATCTGCCAGAGGGGTAGAAGAATTCTATTCTGTTTGTAGAGCTCCCATGTTTATTCTTCACTTTGTATTTCAAGAATAATGATCCCTGGGAACTTGCATGTCCTGAAAGATTTTAAAGCCTGGTAACTATTCTTTCTGTCCAGTTCACATAGGAACAGCAATGCATTTCAAAATGCAGGTGCTGCCAAGATGAAGGGTGTGCACAGATAAAGTGAAAATACCAAGACACTGAGTATACTTGGCTAGTTTGCATCATGTGAACTACTTTGGAGCCCGAGGACAGAAACCAAAAATATGCTTCTGCTCAGAGGCAGCCAACAGCATCAATTACTAGTGTTATTATTGCTATTATCATCATCACCACCATCATTCTTCTTCCCATAGATTTAAAGGCAGGGAACTGGACTCTTTTTTTCTTGCAGCAGTCCCGCAAGAAATTAAGAGTTATGATGAATTTTAGACAAAGAAATGTGGAGGTGCACAGGATCCCATAACAGCCTCCTATACTGGACCCACAGTTTATAGCTCTCTTGGCTATGAGTGCTATGTTCAGCCTTTTGTCACTAGGAAGCCAGTTTTCTACACTCAGGGCTGATTTTTCTAACATATGTTATTTAATATACATATAATTGCTTCCATACATATGGAAAGTAGTAAGAACAATCTTCCCAGGGAATTAAGATGCTTTTGCACAGAAGGACGCTCCGAAGGCTGAACTGGGAGAACTTGAGTGAGCAGAGTGGGGATAGGGGAAGTGCAGCCCTTCAATTCTGGAGAACAGGTAGAGTCCTTGAACTTGAAGAGATTTAGAGATGAAAAGCTAAGATGTAATTGGTACTCAGGTCCTCAGGGGTAGTACCTGTTTAAAGTCTGTGGGTGGGATTGGTCCTTACTTAATTCACAGGTAGAACAAAATTTTCAGGTGTTTTAAAAATGAATTATACAACTGCCTGCTTACGTGTCCCCCCTTTGTTCACTCAGCCTAATTCTACAGCTTTAGATGAGAAACCCAACTCCTCACTTTAGAAAGGAAGGTGCTAAAGCCCAGGTAGAAATTCATAAATCAATCTTGAAGACAAAGTCCTTGTCTATAATCTGATTCTTACAGGGCCTGAAACTCTTGTCCAAGGCAGAGCTAGGGAATGAGGGTAATTCTCAGAGTGTAAAAAAGGCAGATGCTTGTCCTCCAGACAAAATCTCTTTAACCTTTGAGAATGTATTTTTATTTTTTTTAAAAATCGTGTAGCTTATTTAATATTTTTAAATTTTTGAATATTTAATAGGTTCACATGGTTTAAGACTCAAAAGAACTTGAAGGAATATAAAAAGAAAAAGATTTATGTCTTGGTCTTCTGATGCTCATGTTTTTTCTTTTTTTCATTTTTGGATACCCGAAATTGAACTCAGGACCTTGCACTTGCCAGGCAGGTGCTGTGCCGCTGAGCTACATCCCCAGCCCTGATGTTCATTTTCTTAATGAATATGCAACCAATGTTATCAGCTTTTTTCCCAGGGATATTTTAATGTATTTACAGAGAAGTAAATATATATGAAGGTATCCCTTTCTAAAACATGAATGAAACATTTGTTTATGTTTCAATGCACCTTGTCTTTTTTCGCTTATTGTGTCTTCTTTTTTTCAGCTCCATAGATTCTAGTATTTGTAAATAATTTTTTTTACTAATCCCTAGTTAATAAACATTTAAATTGTTTGTAGTTTTATATTATCACAATAATGTAATGAGTCAATTTTGCATATATATCATTTTGCACATGTATAGGTATTAGTTTTTCAGTAGAGGGATTAAACCCATGACCTTAGGAGCAATAGGAGAGTGTGCTTCCACTGAGTTACCTCCTCAGCACTTACTAGTTTTGATTTTTTAAAGCTTATTTATTTATTTATTTACTCATTCATTCATTCATTTGGACTGGACCCAAAGCCTTCACAGTGAGCTATACCCTCAGTTCTTTCCAAAAATGTATTTATTTGGAGACAAGATCTCCCTAAATTTCCCAGCCTGGGTTTGAGCTTGTGCCCCTCCTATTTTAGCCCCCCAGAGCACTAAGATTACAGGCATATGTCACCATGCCTAACTGTAATTTTTCCTCCAGTGTGCATTAGTTATATAGATTTCTGGGCTTCAGCTTGGTAGATTTGCACATGTACATAACATATTTTAATCATTTTCGCCCCCATTACCCACTTCTCTACCATCCTCCATAGTTTCACTTGCCTTTGGGGGGATTTCAGTGACATTTGACACTGCCTATATTACAAACAAAATCAAACATGGGGTGTACAATGACAGTGTATTGTAAGATTCTAAAATGTTTTCTCTTTCATGAAGCAGTATTAGATTACATCCATTTTCATTTTATTTTGCATTAATAGATATTCAGAAACAGAATGAAAAGTAGAGATTCCATGGCAGTTTCCTTATTTTTAAGACAAAGAATTGAAAATGCAAAGTAATTAAATGATTTGCCCAAAGTCACACAACTGGCTAATAGTAGAGGTGGGACTTGATTTGTCTGTATATTTTACTCACTAAATTCAATCAGTCCATAGTAAAGTAGTAAAGTCTGCAGCTTTATGTTTTATTGGGCTTGGCATTAATTTTGTGTGTATGTGTATTTGTGTTAATTTGTCCTTACTGGGACAAATACTTGAGATAATCAATTTACAAAGAGAAATAATTTATTTTAGCTTTGGGCTTTAGAGGTTTTAGTCGGTGATCAGTTGTCTCTGTTGCTCTTGGGCCAAGGTCAGCCCATTGTGAGGCGGGGCCAAGTTACTCACTTCATGGCCTGGGCATGAAAAAAGAAAGAGTGGGAGGATACTCCAGTTCCTTTTAAGATCTGATACCACTACCTCCCATTAGTGCTGAACTGGGGAAAAAGGCTTCATCTGACACATGGGCCTGTGGAGACATGTAAGATACAAACTATAGGTATATGTCAGAGCAGAGAAATACAGGAAATGGTACCTTTATCTGAGCACAGTCTAATCAGGGAAAGGCTCACACAGGTGCTGCTTCCTAAATTCTATGTACATGTGAATCACCTGAATCCATTGTTAAAAACAGATTCTGGTTCAGTAGTTCTGGAATGTGGCCTGAGGTTTCTTATGAACTCTGAAGTGAGGCACATGGTGTTAGAGGAGACATAGTTTGAATAAAAAGGGAAAGCAGGAGATAATTAAGGGATAAATTATATAGTATAATTATAAAACATAAAGGAGTTCAGAGGAAAAAGATGTAATCAGGGAAAGTTTCATGCAACACATGAAATTTGAGCCTGAATAGTGGCTGGATTTCAGACTGGTAAAGAAGTGAGACAAAGAAACAAAATGAGTTAAGTCACAGGGTCTACAATGAGGAAAGTGTGTTTGTGTAAATCCGACTCTCTGGATGAGATGTTGCTGGGTGGAATGGCAGGCAGCCTCGGTGATGCCTACCCTTTAGTTCCCTTGTGCGATGTCCTGCCTTCAAGTGTGAGCGGACTCTAATAAGTTGATCTAAGGAACAAAATAGGCAAAAGTAATGGGATGCCATTTCCAAATCAGCTTACAAAGAACTTGTGGTAGCTGTCTTGCTCATTCTGCTCCTCCCCCTTGCTTTCTTGGAGAGATGCTCCCTGGCATTTTTGAACTGCCCTGTAGTGAGGTGACAGGACAAGGAATTAAGGTCTCCAGTCAACAACCAGGGAGAGTCTGAGGTGTTGCAACAGCTGCGTGAGTGAGCTCAGAAGCAGTTTATGAGGTGCGATAAAAACATGATGAATGCTGTTGCCAAGTGCCATCCAATGGAAAGGCAGGCCCATAAAAATATGATGTGCCCTCATTCACCTTATCCGGCACTGTGCACCTTCTTTTTTTTTTTTTTTTTGCGGCACCGGGGATTGAACTCACAGCCTCACGCCTACCAGATAGGCGCTTAAGCCACCGAGCCAAATTCCCGGCCCTAGTCTTTTGAGGCAGGGTCACACTATGTAGCTCAGGCCGGCCTTGCGCTGGCGTTGTAGCCCAAGCCGGCCTCGAACTCACAATGCTCCACCTACCTCAGCCTCCCGAGTGCTGGGATTAAGGACGTGCGCCACCGCGTCGGCACTGTGCAACTTCTGACTCTTCCCCAAAGTCATAATGACCATGGAAATTAAACTTTTTGCATCAATTAAGGACAGTGAGGGTGCCATATCAGTGCAACTAAAATGCTCATGAATGACAACTTTCAGAATTCCTTGAAAAGGATCAAGAATGTTAGAATAGATAATTTGAGGGTGGACAATGACAATGTGTCTTTTACTACAACATTAAAAAAAATTGAAATATTCACATTTTATGATCATACTGCATATACTGCATGTATATTTGTCTTTACTTTTTATTGCTAAATAATATTTCATTGCATGAATCTGCCATATTTTGCTTGTATTTTGGTAAGTTTGTGGCTATTTTGGTTATTTTAACCATCTAACTAATATAAATAATGTAGCCTTGATACTTATCTACCAGATTTGTATGAATTGTTTTTATTTTTCTTGGTTGTATACCTAAGAGCAGAATTGCAGAGTTGCAACCTAACTCTATGATTAATGTTTTGAGAAAATGTTTTTTCAAAATGACTGCACCATTTTTCATTCTCATCAGCAATATATGAAGTTTCCAGTTTATCCATATCCTCACCAAGATTTATCTGTTTTTTAAAATAGTAGTGTCTTTGTGGATCTGAAATGCTATGTCTTTGTGATTTCAATTTTCCTAACAACTAATGATATCAACCATATTTTCATGAACTTATTTACCATTTATATATTTTATCTGAAGACATGTCTATTCAAATCCTTTGTCAATTTTTAAATTGTGTAACCTTTTTTTTAATGAGTAATAACGTTACCTTATATAGTCTAGATACAAAGTCTTTGTTAGATAAATGATTTGCAAATTATCTCTCTCAATCTGCAAACTGTTTTTTCACTTTCTTTTTTTTTTTTCACTTTCTTGAGGAAGTACTTCAAAGCATGAATATTTTTTATTTTCTTCAGGTGACCAAATATTTATTTAGAATAAGAAAATAAATAATAAAACACAAACAATACTATAAAACATCATAAAACCCAGAAAACATAATTTTGGTTTAATTGCCAGAAAGTCTTCTATAACAAGTTTTCCCCTGTAGTATTGGAGGAAATTTTGAAAAACACACATTAACTATGTTTTACAATTGATGAAGTTGAGTTATCTAGTTTTTCTTCAGTGACTTGTACCTGTGTGTTGAATGTTTTGCCTAACCCATGGTCATTAAGTTGTACTTCTCAAGATTTTTATAGTTTTAACAGATATTTAGGTCTGATAGACATTTGAAGTTAACATTTGTGTATGGTATAAACATTAAAATTATGCATAATTTATTGGAAAAGTTGTTTTTTCCTTATTGAAGTGTCTTGGCACCACCTTGAACTTCAGTTGACTATAAACATGAGAATTTGTTTTTAATGCTTTCATTAAAAGTGTTATTTATTTATTTGGTTTTTTGAGACAGGGTTTCACTGGGAGTTCAGGCTGGCCTTGAACTCACTATGTAGCCCAGGCTGACCTCTAAATTGCAGAGGTTTTTTTGCCTCAGCTTCCCAAGCCCTGGGATTACAGATGTGCATCACCATGCCTGGCTTACTTTATTTTTATTTTATTTTTAATCTATCTGACCATCTTTATGCTAATACTGTGCCCTGTTGATTATTGAAGTTTTAGTAAGAATGAGTCCTTCTATCTTATTTCATGTCTTCATTACATTCCCATATAAATTTGATTGTTAGCATGTTAATTTATGCAAAAAGTCAGGTGAGAAAACTGGGGAGTTAGCTCAGCAATACAGTACTTGCTCAGCATGTGGCAGACCTAGGTTTTGATCCCCAACGTGGCAAGCAATCAAGATACCAAACAAATACCAGGTGGGATTTTTTTTTTTTTTTTTTTTTTTGTGGCACTGGGGATCGAACTCACAGCCTCACACCTGCCAGACAGGCGCTTAAGCCACTGAGCCAAACTCCCAGCCCTAGTTTTTTGAGGCAGGGTCGCACTATGTAGCTCAGGCTGGCCTTGTGCTCAAGTTGTAGCCCAAGCCAGCCTCGAACTCACAACGCTCCTCCTACCTCAGCCTCCCGAGTGCTGGGATTAAAGGTGTGCGCCACCACGCCCGGCTCCAGGTGGGATTTTGACAGATACTATTTTGATTCTGTAAGTCAATTTGAGAAGAATTACTATCTCAATGATTAGTAAGCCTTTCCATTCATGAATATAGATGTCTTTGCATGTATTTATATTTAAATTTTTTCTGCAGTGTTTTGTAATTGTCATAGAATGCTTTTCACTTCTTTAATGCATTTGTTTCTAAGCATTTTACTTTTGATGCTATTGTAAGTAAATAAAAACTTTAATTTTGAACTATCATTGTTAGTGTATACAGAAAAGTAATTTTTCTACATTGATCTCATACTGTATAGCATCATGAGGTGATTTGGCAGCAATAGTAGT
Source organism: Dasyprocta punctata (assembly GCA_004363535.1). Classification (NCBI taxonomy): domain Eukaryota; kingdom Metazoa; phylum Chordata; class Mammalia; order Rodentia; family Dasyproctidae; genus Dasyprocta; species Dasyprocta punctata. The sequence continues at coordinate 1,088 of RJWM01004910.1, read as the reverse complement.
TCTTTATTGAATTTTAAAAATTATTTTCTCTATATAAGATAATTTCTTTTTTTAAAAAATTTTATTTTAAAGATATTAAAGCCCAACAAAACAAAACAGAATAAAGTCAATCAAAGCAAAGCAGTGAAATTGGTACAGAACTTCAAAGCAGGATAATAGGAAAACAACAATGATCACCATAGTATATCTTGTTATCTTCACAATAATTGTCCATTCCATCAGATATAGCAGAATCAAGCCAAAACAAAACAGAACATTGAATAAAGCAAAAACAATTAATCAGAACAAAACAAAACAGTGAGAACAACACTGGACTTCAAAAACAAGATAGAAGGAAATCCCCCATATTGTTATACTACATACTGTCATCATCCAAAAAGAAGCTCAGATTGCAGGCCCCAGGCCTGAAAAGTTGACCAAACAATACAAGCATTCAGTTGCTTATTGTACCTCAGTTGCTATCAACTCAGTCTGTCCTCTGAACCAGCTGGTTGCTTGGAGGGGGTTCTTGATGCCCAGCCCACAAACTGATAGGCTCATGGGAGGGAGGCGCTATCTGACTTTTTCTTTCTGGGCCCTGCATGGCTCCCACAGCTTACCAGAAAGGCTAGCTATTTGGCTTCTTGGTGGTCTCCTCCCAGATCCAGCATGGCTGATTCTTGGGAAGCACTGATTTCTCTCTTCCTGGGCCCTGCATGCCTCGCCGATATAAGATAATTTCTTAAGGAAATAGAGATTGTTTTACTTTTTCTTTCCATTTTAGATAACTTCTTTTTCTTCTCTTTTGCTTGTCTAATTGTACTAATTAGAACCTTCAGTACCACACAAAGTAGAAATATCAAGAGCAGATATTCTATTTTTTTCTGATTTAGGTGGAAAACATTGCTTTTCATAGTAAAAAAAATAATGTTAGGTGTGTGTGTATGTGTGTGCATGTGTGTGTGTGTGTGGTTAGATACCTTTTGTCTGGCAAGGATTTTTCTTCTATTCTGCTTGAGTGTTCTCTTTTTTAAATCAGGGAAAGTGTTTTTTGGACTTTTATTTCATTAATACAAGTATTTCATTAATTAATTTTTGAATATTAATCA